>JAQMCX010000055.1:965275-985649 GCA_029814765.1 Acanthurus leucopareius | reverse complement strand
AAAGCATTTGCAATTTGTTGGAAGGAATGAGAAACTGCTACTATGATGTGCACAAATGACTAAATGTTGTGGAGGTTGAACTAACTGTTGTGCAAATGTTAATAGTGATGTGAAAAATGCACCAAAGCGACTGAGAAAAACTGTAATTCATTACCACAATATATCTGCATGAAGGACGAGGGCTGCTGTGCAAGCCAAATCAGGGACCTCTGAAGTAGGTGACAGGCTTTGCTTTCCCTCTGTTTCAGCGTCTGATGTTATCGCTCACAAAATAAGAGCAGAGGGTGGGGGCTGAAATCTGGAAAACTTGGACTAAAGTTATGTGAAAATTGAATAAAAGAGTGTAATCCAGCTGTGTCACATCCAACTATTTTGTCACAAGTAGTCTGCTTCAGTGAGTGTTTCCAACTGAACTGAAAGAATAATAACACTGTACTCTCAGTACTAAAAATACAGGATTGGACGGTCAGTCATGAGCATGTTCATTACTGTAAATAATAATGCAGTGTTCACTGGTTTTGGACCTGTAATTCTGGGACAGTAAGTCAAAATTTTCTGTGGTTTGTAGATAACTGAGATATAACAGACAAAATTATCGAATACTAGATCAACCTAGGAGGATTTATAAAGCACTTGCTTTTGCTTAAGACTTTACTTAGTATTGCAGTTGACTGACTTTATAGAGATCCTTCTGATATCTTGAGCCAAATGTCTGTTATCACACTAGACAAACACTGTACTAGAGAGCTTAAAGCTAGCATGTGAGCAGACTACTTAAGGATCCATGCTGCAGATGTTGCAAAAACAGTGGTGGAAAACAAGTGATTCCTTCAATAAACTACAGTATACTTTATTTCATAATTCCTTGTGTCCAAGCACATAAAATAACATGACTGATAACTTATTTGATACAGTCAACAGTTCTCTCTATTTGTCTGGTGGGTGTTAATGATGTCCCACTTGGGTGGTAGGGGGCGTGTCCGTGCACACAACTGACTGTGTGCTCTTCCCAAACAACATTGCCACTTGACAGCTGAATGAGTGAAACAAATAAGACTGAGGGGTGTAAAGCAGCCACACCTGTTTCCCATAACCCTTGCGCTCCTCTCCTGGGGAATTCAACTGCTGACTGTGCACATCCTGCATGTATACCTCTTTAATATGGACTGTGAAGCCACAGTGTATCCGAATGACCCAACCTCACATACTGTGATCTGTTCTTTCAGGGGAAAACCTTGACTCCTGAAAACAGCAGGCAAAGCGGTTTAAAAGTTTCCCTCTGTTCATTCACAGTAGGTAATTAACCATGGAAATATCTGGAAGCCATTTTTACAGCACAGTTTCCTTTGACACAGTGATTTAAACAGCCAACTGATGTCTGTTCATGATTCATTCAGTCGATAAGACGCATTAGTTAACACACTGTGTAAAATAGCATCCCTAATATTAGAGTTTTCTATGTATTTTTTTCATGTTCCACCTTTTCCTCCCAATTTTCATGACTAATTACCCATGCACTGCCATCCTTTTGACTGGTAACTCCCAGTGCTGGTCTGGGGAGTCCCAGTGTTGGTCTGGGGAGAAAGTAGACATGAAATAATGAATGGGCACCAGACGCAATGTGATTGGATCACAAAAACCAGACGGTTGGGTAAAGGTTTAGGCATGATTCTATATTTGTGTCATTAACATTAAAATCCACGGAGAGGCCAAATTCAACAAAGTTAATCTGCCTTACAATGCTTACCAACTTCCCGACCCTGTATTTGGCATTCAGGTTCAGGCCCATTTATTCCTGTCAAAGATATAAATCTTTAAAAGCCAGGTCACAAATATTGAGTTTCATTAAAAAAAAAAAGGGATAATTAATGGAGCAGTGGGCAGTGGGCACTGAAGTTTTTAGCAAAAGTTACTCAAACAGCAGAAATGAGCAGTACATCTGTTGGTGACTATTACCTCCCAATTTGTGAGCCAGCTAGTAATTACGGCTCCAGCATTGTGGATGTAAGACTGACTCAAAATAACCCACAATGGCCACTTTCACAGTAATGTCAGTACATTTCACCCCATGCAAAGGTGTGGCTCACTAATGTGTTTTTTCTTACTTTTTTTTGGACAATGATGGAGGAATTAGACAAATCAGGCTTGGGGTACACTGCATTGACTTGCTATTAGAATCGATTCATTATTTTCTTAGGACTTGCTGAAAACAAGAACAACAGTAACAATCAGCTGCCTCATACCTCTCAGCCTAAGATTTAAGTTGGTTATGCCTTGTTATAGTAAAATCCTTAGCTGAAGAACTTGAACCTGATGATAGGATACATCAAACTGCAAAGATACACGAAAAGATATTATTATCTGCCACTGATGCCATTTCAATATAAAAGGTCAAGTGTGGCAGATTAATTGCAACCAACTGAATATCACTTTGCTCACGCTCCCCTTTCAATCACGTAGGAGAGCCTACAGTATGCTTGCTGCCAGAGTGGGTTTTACCAGTGTTAGCCTGTGAAGACATACACAAATTACATTACTTACCCATCCACCGCATAAAACATTACTTTGCTTTTTATTTCCTTTTTTTTACTAATCAATACATTGTCAGATATGGGATGTGTACCTGAACCACACAGCAAAAGCAGAGTCACAGTACAAAGTAGCAATAATCAAATTTCACATTTTACATGACCACAGTAAGGAGATCTGAGTGACAGGACAATTGTAAGAGGATTTGGTGTCAAAGCTGAAATGCAAAAGCAGCTTTGTGGCAATAATTCAGAATTAAACCTAGTGCTTATAAAGAACCTAATAAGTTTTGTGAGCTACAAGGAGCTTGTTACATGACAATTTGAGGGCTGCAGCATGACACCTGATGCTCTTCTTCTGACAGCTTACTGTCACTGTTACTTCTTGTTTTATTGAACCCTTCAATAATTCAAACTAATCCTCTGCCAAAAAATGAAGAAAATAATTTTTGTTTTGTGCATTTGAATTTTTTGATAAACCACAGAGGTAAGTGCTTAACTCACTGACACGTTGTATTTCCTGTGACTACTTTATAATAAAAGTCAATTTGTGTTTTGCCAGTTCAGTGATTTTAATATGAAGCCAAAGCAGTAGGAAATGTTCAGTTTGCATTGGCATTATGTCCTGTGTAATCTGTAGCACCTGTTACCAGGACTTTATTAACAGGTGGAAAAATGTCGTTGGCTGCACCACTTGCGAAAAATACAAAAGGCTAATTACAGAGCCAGTCCATTAGTTTGTCCATTCTAAGCTGCTGTAGAAACATGAGGATCCAAAATAGCAGATTCCTTGGTAGAGGACCCACTCACTCTGTGGATATAAGGGCTTAAACTAAGCTGAGAAAACAAGTTCTCTCTTTGCCATATGATTATACACTGATGACATAAGCATAATTATGAATTTTATTGCTTTTGCCATATTCTGCCAATAAATCCTTATTATTCTTACACACTGAACTTTAAGTCTAGGCCAGTGGGTGCAAGACACTAATACGTATACGAAAATGGCTGCTTAACACAAAGCAAACAGAAGAGATAGTGGAGCACAAGTTACTCACACCACACATAAGTATATGTGTGGTGTGAGTAACTTTCCCTCGGATGAAATTGTTGCCTTCTCCTAGTCCCTATTATAAAGTATTATATACAGTATTTAGTCAGGGTAAATCTTGTTGGAACAGGTTAGTGCAAGCAGTCCTAAATGGACTTATGAAAGCAGTGGGCTGAGAGTAATCAAGTCCAAGGATAAGCTAAAAGTGGTGGTTACAGTTCTGAATTTAATAATGGCCCACCAGGGAGCAGCCTGCCATACAAAGCCTCTGACAGTCAGTCACATCTGTCGGGAAAAAGGAAGCAAAGGGTGGAGTCAACAGAAGCTGGTGACCACAGCCTGCTTCCTGAACCCCACACACTGCCTACATATTCCACAACACAGCAGCCAACTCATCTGCTGATGGCTCTCCTTCAAAAAGAAAACAGTGTGTGTATTTAATGTGATTAGAAATTTTCAGTCTGCTGCTTCACAGCTGCTTGTGATCAAATGAGAGGATCAAATGAATGCTACAGTTGGACAGGCATGCATCCAAACTTTTAAACTTATTTTTAAGCTCTTTCTTGCATATAATTCCAATACTAAATTTAACACCAGACATTTGTAAAATATTGGCATCAGCATACACATTTAGTTAGTTTATGGATTACAAGATGTCCATAAAGTCATGCTTAAGATTAACCAGTCATTGTTTTGAGAAGACAAGCAGAAAAAATATTAAGTAGACAGGTGAAGATTTCTTAGCTTGATAAAATAATGGAATTTCCAAGATAAGCCAGGAAGGGTGGTGTGTAACTATGTCTCTCATTTTATTATCTTTCATAGCACACCTACTTTTTACATCTCGCTGTCAATTAATAACCACCAAAGCACATCAGGCTTTATAATGACCAAATCATCTCAGTTTGTGCACTCCTTTTTCAAATCTATTTCTGTTTTAAGTCTGTAATTTAGGTTGCTCCATTACTACATTATTTATTTAGATTATGGATCATGTAGCCCCAAGAGAAGAAACCTCAAAACTATGGTCTTCAATTACAGACCTCACAGCCTGTAACCACGCCTTGTATGAATCCCCTCCTCACAAGCCCATCTACACTACAGAGAAACTGAAAATGACACAGTAAAGGAAATTGGCATCAACACTGTTTTTGTCACAAAAGTCCTCCTGCACATTTTTGCTCTACTTAGCACACAACAGCATGCCGAGGCCACATGGACTCCAACCATATGTTAGTGAGAGTCAAAAACCTCAGCATCAAACACAACACCAAAACTAACCCTTGACTGGCTAGTTTGTCCTCTGTGTTAATTATCAGCTAAATTCCTGTCAAGGTGACTAGTTTGACTGAAAACCTGCATACACATGGAACCAAATGGCGCATGTTTGGGGCTAATCAGCTTAGTTTGCAGCAGTTTGTTGTTTATCAGTTCCCTGGGTTGATTTATGACCAGTGGTTTGTGGCTACAGACAGAAAAAAACACTTGTGACAGCTTTAGAGACAATACTTACTAGATCTCAACCAATGAATCTGTCAGGCCAAAATATTTGCCAGTTCTCTAAATGCACATCACCATCTGAAAAAGTGTAAGCTAATACATATCATGCAGTTTTCCAATCATGTGCAAAAAGTTCTATTTAACTGTAAACTATACAATTATGTGCATGTCTTTGTCACAATTCATTCAAAATATCCAGTGATGCTTTAAAAAAATGACTGGCTGTATTTATTTTCAATGTGATTTTGTAAAAACATAAGTATTTGCACAAATTACATTATTGAATATTTTAAAGCATCAAGAGCTACAGTGAACAACTGACTGATTAGTGGCTCAAAACAAAAACAAAATGGGTAAAATTTTTTAAAAATCAAATACTTCATGTTCTTGACTGTTGGTCAGACAAAGCATGACATTTGAAGAGGTTTCTTTGGGTTGTGGGAAACTTGGATAGACTATTTTTCTTAACATTAGGTGATGAAGTGAGAAAAAAAATCTTCAGATTAATCAATAATATAATAATATGATCTTTGCTTGGATCCCCATCCCAAGTACACCAGCCAACACAGTCAATGTCAGCTTTAAAACTTATTTTTGTGACCGCAGTACTTAGGACTATGCCACTTATTACAGTAAGCAATGCAGGAATGGAACTGAAACTTCTACCAATGATATATATCTAAGACGCTTTTATTGCCCTGGGATTAGGGAAAATACACATGGTGCATTCCAGGGCAGTATTTACTTTAATATCCATCAGTCTCCTTTCTGTCGTAGCTGGCCTGTCACGTATTGTAATCCCAGCTCAGGACTGGGATAGAGCAAAGCTGTCCAGCTGCACCACTCAGGACGTATAGTGAGTGGAAGGTGCTCTGGCTGGCATGCAGCCCAAATACAGGTCAATACTTCCACAGACTCTGCGACTGCAGTGCCTCCCTTAAAATATGTCTTCATTTCCCCAGCCACCCCTCACGCCCAAAGCGGTGAAGTCTGCTCTGCCTCTCCCCTTCTGTATCACATAACGTTGATCCCCCATCTGTATCAAACCACTAGGCAAACTTTTTTTACAAAGGAGCTCCTCTTTGCTTTCTACAAATGACACCCAAAATACCCCATTTCGTTTCTATTTTGGTGCACCACGAATCACAGCTAGTCCTCCATGTCTCTGGCATTTTAAGAGGGAGAGAGACCAACCGGTATTTGCTCCCACATTCCCTGAGTAAATGTGTGCGAAGTCATGATGTGACATCCTGGAAGTAACGTTAACGTTAGCTGGAAAATGTGTGCATAATTACCTCTAAATCAGTGCTGAGCCTAAAGTTATCTTCTAACCAAGGAGATCCGCTTGGACTAAACATCTAATTGTGTTAGCTTGTGTGTACGTTAATTAGTACTTGCACTATGTGGCAAAACGTTCTAAACTATTGTTAGTAACATAACGAAGTTCTATTCAACTGGGACAGACAAACGAGGTTTAGCTAACAATGAACTGACGCCAGCAGGATTTCTCATACCGACTTAACGTTAATGTTAGGATAACTGTGCAAAGGTACGAACCGTTAGCTTAAATAAAGCTACTTTCCTTGGACCCGACCACAGCCCATTTCAACACAACGAGCACCACTAACGTTAGCCGGTTCTGGCGTTTTGTGACGGTAACTAACGGTTGAGACTCCGAACAGCTCCACTGTAACTTCTTCAGTAGCCTCAAAAGTAGCACGGGTAGAAATGACAAAGAAACAGATAACTCACAGGTAATTCCGTATAGGGTGAGAAATGCTGTAAAAAATCGCAGTCCGTCCGATGGGAAAATCCTCTTTAGCGGTGACCTTTTTTCCATGATTCCTGCGTGTTTGTGCGCTTTCGCAGTCGCACTCTCAGCTCTGTCCTCCTCACTCCTCGCTCGTCCCTGCTCTCTCTGCTTAGCTCGCGCTCCTGGGGATCTGTTCACCATAGCGACCAGTGCGCGTGGGCTGTACCACTTCTGCGGGACAACAAACAGAAACACACGCAGCCTACGCAAGCAAATGGTCCCAATCATCCCCATTTCATTTGATTTGTTCCATACCGGGCACTTCTGTAATGCGATGCGTCGTTAAGAAAGTAATGTAAGGAGCTGGTTGAGGTTACTTGATTGTATTAATTTACAGCAAAGCCAAATAAATCCCCTCTGATTCACTGCAAAACAATAACAAACAGAAAGTCATAACTGACAGTATTGATGTCTCAATTAGGTCTTTCAACAGGCAGTGGTGTAACTTGTAATACACAACAGTCAATAGTGGCATTATTCAGACTATTTAAGCATGCACTTGCAAAGTAGCAACTCCATACTGTGAAAATACTCTGTTTCAGTTACGTTTTACAAGCAAAATATACTTTGAGTGTCCAAAAAAAGTATCAAACAAGTAAGTATATTTGCAAAAGTGATCCCTGTAAGTGCTGTACCATTTCATGGCAAAGCTTTAGAATATTATTGATGATACATTCATGTCTAGGTAAGCAGGCCTACTAATTTACTGTGTAGCTGGTAAATGTGAGGCTAATCTGGACCATTTTACACAATTAATAGTAAGAAGAAGAAGAATAAAAAACTTCATTGTATGCTTTTCATTTAAAATCCTAATCCAAAAAGTAACTAGAGTTGTCAAATGGATGTCGTGGGGTAAAGATGTACAGAATTTCCATCAGAATTCTTTTTCAGAAGGAGCATTTAGTTAGGTTTGTTAGCATTTAACATGGAGGTCTTCAAGTAAATTACACATTTATCTTCTTAGATATATTCTTTAACAAGCAGCAGTTATATTGTTACTAGTTACTGGCTACAATAACAGGAGTAGGCTGTAGTATTATTATTTTAACATTGACTATAAACCATCAATTGGAAGAGTTCTTTAAAACATATGAGAAGACTTTTGCTTTTGAATACAACCAAAACTGGATTGCAACTGGACAAAGTGAGCAGCTGCTCCAAAGCCTTCAAAACCTCAGGGGGTCACAAAGGCTCTAGATTCACCATGTGGAAATGAGTTCTTGGTAATTTGGTCAGTTTAACATTTGTTTAGTAATACTGTTTGCAGCACTCAAGCACAACATTAACTGCCTGATAATAAAAATGTGCTCAATCAAGTTCCTGCCAATGAATTACCAAATTATAAGAAAATGTTTTGACAATTAACAGATAGTAAGAGAAAAAAAGGTTGTGAGGGTCAGTAAAAACCTCCCTAGAGGATCCATTTGACCCCGGATATAACAGATTGCGGAAGTAATTAACTATTCAATATTTACATGGGGATTTATGATCTTATATAGTTTTTATTTTATTTTAGTCATATAGATCACCCATCATGTAATCCAATTACTCTCTCTAGTTATCTTAAAACTTTTGCTGCCCTTACACGTATACTGCTGTGACAAACAAACAAATAATCCCACTGGGGATCAGTAAGTGTCTTATTTCATCTCATTATAAAACCGGCCTGCTGACTTTCATGCACTCTCTTTTTCTCCATTAAAAAGAATTACAAAAGTCAGGTTTTGTTTGGATCCATAGGGAATCCCCTTGCTCCTAGTGCACACTTGAGCAAACTGACATCCCATGCACAATAAACTGTAATGTAATGTGTAAGAAACCATTAAGTGTACACATAGCAGTTTACTATTTAAGTATGTTTACATTCTTCATATCAGTAACTGAACAGACAGAGAACATACAAATATATACATTTTTTAAGCTAATATGTTGGTCAGTGTAGTTGGCACATTTATTGTTGAGGAGAGTTCAAGAAAATAAAGAGCCAAGAGAGGAAAAAAAGCTTACATTTTTGTACCAGCAACCAGGTCTGATTCTACAGAAATAGCTACATAAATAGATGAACAAAAAACCAATAAGATGATGGTAATCAGTAATTTCTGCACTGAAGACTGTTGAGGTACATATTGAGCAGTCAATGTGTAACCAATGTTACCAAAGTTTTTTTTAGACTTTGATGAAAGATGAGGAAGTAAATGTGAAAGTTAATGTTAACTCCAGGAGATCATTCACTGAAGGGCAAACAGTCATATGGGACTAAAACGCTCTACTGATTTCTGCTTTTGAGAATGTGAACATGTGAATTCTCTCAAGCAGAAGCACATGCACGCTGTGAGTACTCTGCCCCAAAACCAAGTGTTAATGAAATGTTCTCTTGCATTGTTCTTTTCTTTTGAGATAATTACAGCTTTTACACATTCAGGAATCCTGCGTTGTGTGCAGCGCAGTGTTATTATCATGCTCTGTAGCTTGAACTGATAAAAACGCTCACTCAGCAGTTTAAGGCGAACATCATATTTTTCACTGAAGATAAGCAAAAATGCTCGCTTCAATGTGATTCCCTCATGTTGAGCAGCTCATTTCATTCTGCAGTGACGCCTTCGTAGCTCGCATTAGTGTCCTCATCAGGGGACGAGGACTCTCTGGGGAGCCTCCATCTCTCGCAAAATTTAACCCTCTCCCCTGCGCAACAGCTCAGCTTCGGTGTGATTAAAGCATGACCCATGATGTGTCACCACACTATACCCCCTGCCTTTATACCCGCCGGTGGTTTATTTATATCCTCAAAGAGCCATAAATCCCCAGGTGAAAGTGCTGCCCTTTTAACAAATCAATCTCCCTTCCTGGACCACTTTGCATTGAAACAGTAAAGTCATTGCAGTGAGGAGGTTTGTGTATTTATGAGTTGATAAATCACATCTTATTTGCTTCCACAATACATTTAATGTGTTAATTATATCATCAAATTGGTTGAAATAGTTTCATTGAGGCTTATTGCATACCACTGCTGCATGCTAAAACCCCCTCAGTAGCATTAAATAGTTTATGAGCATTTACGGCCCATGACCTTTGTAATTGTGGTTACCTCACTAAGGTTTTATGCTGCAAAAATACTCAGCAAGAGCGATTACATTTTCTTCCAGGCAGGCAAGGCTGCACTGGCACCACCTCCCTTGTAACCATTGGGTGCACATCCACTCAGACTGTCTGGGACATTTGGTTTTACAGTCTGTGAAAACAGCCTTTGTTAAACACAACATTCCTCACTAGTCACACTGGTGAGTCAGTCCTTGCACACCTCAAAACCTCCCAGCCCCCCTGTGTATCCACTCTCATGGTCCCATCCCCTGCCAAGGCTTGACCATCCAGAGCAGGGAGAGGTCACCTCTCTGCTGATGCTACACACTTGCTCCACGTAGGTCCTCCACATAATGAGCTCACTCTGAAATGACCCTCTGCAGTGCACACTGACCTTTGGAAGGCATACCTGAAGACAGGAAAGAAAATGTATCTACTCCAAGGCATATTTACATTACTGAAGGATGGGACTTCTACTATATGGCAACAAACTTGCAGATTGGGTTTACATTTTGAAAATATGTCTAACTTTCCTCAGTATTTAAATTAGTTTAAGCACAAGCACACAAGTGGTGCCAGAAATCAATGTTTTGTTATACTATACTGTCAGTGCATTTGCTGGGTTTACAATAAATGCCACATGCAAACGCATGTATAAGCACTGGGTTTTACTCACACTGATGCTTCTCTGACAGTCTGGGGTTGCCATAACCAGAAACAAAAAAGAAAATAGTGAAATTTTTAACTAGCTTAATAAAAAAAAGTATCTACAATGTGAAAAAGTGAGTTCAAGAATTGTGTTTCAGTTAAGGCTGCAAAGACAGGGCATCTGACTGTAGCTACAAGATTTTAAATGCTATATAGTGGATTTAGATCGCCACCTACTGGAATTAAATGATATGTTTCTAAATTTACAATTTTTTCTTAGAAAAATAACCAGATGTTAATATTTATATCAAAACAGGTTTTCCTGTTCATACTAGTAATTAAGAGATTTCTTCCTAAAGAATGTATCCACAGTAACTGATAGGGGTCAAGCTCCACTGTCCTCTCCATGTAAAAATACAATCCAACTGACAGCTGAAGCTTAAAGAGGCTTTAGCAGTCCAGTTGGACAAATCATGTGACTCTCTGATAAATATTTGCATGGAATGAGGACTGGGAGGCGTATAAGTTAAGATGAACAATTCCAGTAAATAAAACCTGCTTGGTCACCTGACTACTGTTTTTAAGATGACTAGAAAAATTATGAACCTATCCTTAAAGCTTAAGCAGGCAGTTATATAGAACAAGTCTCCGGTCCGCTATCAGCAAGATGACTTTTTGATTTGATTCTGACTAAAATTGAAACAGTGAAAACAGGCAGCAAACATTAAAGACTTATGTACATGCAAATAAGGCCAGTCTGCAGTCATGTCATTGACAAGTTTGACCAGATGCAAACACCTGTGTCTGAAGAAATAAAAATCATTTTTTTAACTTGTTTGTTGGAACCAAAACTATGCAAATAAGATTTTTTTTTTTTAAAGATTAAAAGTCATCACCGTTCAACCAGCTTTTTCCTTATTTGTGAGGTAGACTGGTGTGTTTCTGTTGTGTGACAGTGTGGAAAGAGGCAACACTTAAATGAAGTGATGAAAGGCTAAAAGGGGGGTTTGAAAAACTGCCTAAGAGCTCTGTAGCAGAAAGTCAGGACATGGCTAATTTGCAGTGAAGGTAGAGTTGTCGAGTGAAAAAGAGATACAAATAACATAAAAGCACGGCACCTTGAAGATGTTTCTTAGATGAACTTGTAAACAGACATTTGTGTGGATGGCATACTTAAGACACATCACTTCAGAGTAAAATAAAAAAATGATACCACCAGCCGATTGGTTCAATTTCATAAAGGCAATGTTAGTCAGCACACTGTGTGGTGTCTCTAGGATTTACAGTGTTTAAGAAGAGGTTTCTGGTCACTTTAGCTAACAGATTATTTCCAAAGCTGACCGCAGGAGGTTTGATGTTCACATAGTTGGCAGACACCTCATGTACTAAAACATCTTTTCACAACAACAGTTTAGTCAGAACAAATTTGCCAAATGCTGTTTTCAAACAATTCTTGTTCTTAAGCAACTGCATGTCATGGATCCATTGTTTCCTCCAGTGGAATTTTTTGTGTTTTCCAGTCATTTGGATTACACTACGTTTCGAAAAACAGCTCTCGCAACACAGAACTTGATATAAGCCAGTAGATGCATCCCTGCACAAAATATTCATGTAGTAAACAGGAAATGCTACCTTTTATCTGATGCTACTGCAACAAATGAAGACTAAAATAAACAGTTTTGTGTTTTTACCTCTTTGTGTTTATTACAATGAATTTTAACAAAATGTTACAAAATGTAATGCAAGTGAAATCACCAAGCAATAAACATTGGAGAGAAAACATAATTCTCTATTCTGCGCAAGTATAATTATCCTGGTCTTAAATAACCAAACACTTATGGAGGCGTTCTCTTTTTGAGTGATTCAATTTTTCAGTATTGCAATTTATGTGTAGATGTAGGCACATAAATTAAAACACAACATATTATGAGCTGGACTTAACGTACATGTTCATGACCCAAAAACAAAGCAATGATTGAAGGAAGAAGAAAAAGTTAATGTGTTTTAAAAGCCAATTAACTTTTTTGTGCTTTCTTCTGTTTTCCAGATATCTCTAAGTATTTGCTTTAGTCTTCTCTTAAATAAGCCTCGGGTATCTCTTCCTCTTCGTTGTTACTCTGTAAGGAGGCAGAGTATTGTGTCATCCTTTCAATCTCCATTACTTTAGCCTCAGCCAGCCTCTTATCTGCATCCACTGACAGTTTCTGTGCCTCGTCCACCTGCGACTGGGCCACCTGAATGTTCGTCCTCACTACGATGGATGCATGTTCAGCTCCTGGACACACATGAATGCAAACACACGCTGTCATATTGCTAAAAAAAGAGCAAAGGTTGACATAACAAAACCCCAAGTTCAGACATTAGGGGAAGTCATTATGAAGGCCCTCCTGTCCATCATCCCCCATTTGGTTTTGCACAAAGGTCTACTGAATGACTGCAAATGATCCACACACTATCCAAAGTGAGACACTGACAGCAGCTGAATGGGAACAGGCACAGACAACAACATACAAAGTTTTGAGGAGATGATTCACAGCCAAACACTTATTCATCATTAAAAGAGCTCTGAGAAAACCTGCCTCAACACTACAATCACCACTACCACCACCATATCCCAGCTAATCAATCACACAGCCACGTAACCCACACTCAAACATGTTCTTTTACACACCTGAGCTGTATGCCGCCTCTGCTGCCGTCTCACACAGCTTGACTGCGTTGACCCAGGTTGACTCAAAGCGCTTGCATTCATCTCGCCTGTCATTAACCTGTTAGATGAGAAAGAATCAAAAGACACAAGTTCCCAGCTCTGCCACTTGTTTGGTAGGGTTTGCATGTCTGCTGTCATGTTCGCAATGTCACAGTCACTGAATTAACAGAAAAACAGAATGCTATTTTGGGACTGTTTTAAAGTACTGTTTCACTGAAGAGAACAACATAAACTAACCTCTGCACGCTGGCCAATGATCACCTGCCAGATTGTGTCCTCTTCTACTTGAGTCAGTTTTCCCAGAGACTCCAAATATCGCTTTTGGAGAGCAATAAGTGTGTGCACAGCCTGTGGGCAAGGAGGAGGACATAAACAGGTTACATTTTTAAGCCAAAGACAAAGTATGGTGTCAGAGCAACAAAGGGTGGATTTTCTAAAGTAAGGACAAGTTTTAGACTATATTAGCTTAATAAGATGTCAATTATTCATAACACATGACAGCACAGTGTTTTTGGAGAGAAAGTATTTGGGCTGCATCTGTTCACCTCTTTTGTACTGAAGTGGCAGATGTGTGTGTGTGAGTGTGTGTGTGTGTGTGTGTGCCTGGGGGTGTTATACTGGTTTTATCACTATCTTTTGTGTCACTCTCTGCCCTGACATAATGGATGGCCAGACGTGTACAGGTATCAAAGTTGTATCCTTTAACTTTTATTTACCTAACTAACACCAACTTAAATAACACACAGATGTGGAAGGTAATATTACAAACAAAATATGTAAACCAGACCCAACTTTTTATTACTTTATTGAATTTTATGTATTGGTGCTTTTGAAAGCAGTCAAGGACACCTTAAAAAAACACAGTTTAAAACAAGCAGCAACAATAAAATCAAACAAATATAAAGCCAGGTCATAGATACATGTTGATATAAAATTATCGTCCTCTTTTTTCCTTAGATATATTGCCAATAATAATGCCAATAACGAAATACTTTGAAAGAAATTAGGTCGTACTGCCAAACCTCTAGAAGCAGCGGAACTTACGGTGATTTTTACCATGAAGTAAAAAAATATTACATTTAAAAAAAAATGTTTTAAAAATAACCAACTTACTTTTGAGTACTCTGTGATGGCATCTATAAGAGCCAAGGTGGCCTGAGAGAGGAAAGTGCTTGAGCTGTCTGTTACAACAGAGGCTGCTCGTTTAATCAGGGAGTCATGAGTGAGGTTTTCAACCTACAACAGAGACACAGAAAATAAAAGAGCAAGGTGCGGATTTGTATAGTGTAAATGACTCTAATTATAACTAGAATTTCCGTATTTGTCTATACCTGGTAGACAATGTTAATGGACTTACCTGTTTGAAAGGTATTGCGCACAGCCCAACGCCCACGGTTAACGACGTTATACTGGTGTACAGAATATTAACCCGTTTATTAAACACGTGTTTTCTGCTGCTGCTGAGTAGGACACGAGCAGAACTCCTGCACAAAACAAGAAACAAAGGTTCATCCTTAAACAGACCGTGAGATCAAAGAAGAAAACAATGTCACGATCAGCGAACTGATCTGTTATTGTCTACAAATAAAGGCGTTCCAGAGACCACAGTCTTACTAACTGAATAGCTTAAGATTTCAGAACTGAGGCCAGTTTTAAAAGACATATAACATTTCGTACTCGTAAAAAGCATCTCGGCCATGTAAAACAAGTGGCATTTGGCAACGGTTATTTCCAATTTATTTAAAAAATAAAACGAAACAAAAACAAAAAAAAAAACAAGTTGAACGTGTATCCTGACAACTTCCGGTTGTTTTTGTCAGCACTGATATGCGGCAAAGCATGCCAACTTACCCACTTTAAAATAAACAGCCGCATTTAATCTGTAGTATATTTTACTGTCTATTTAAACTGAGGTTTCGTGTAATTACAGAATTTAACAGTTCAACGAAATCTAAGTGTTTTGAACATCATACCTGAGGAGACGGAGGCAGGTACATACCCTTCCCAGCGCGGCCATCTTGGTCCGCCACAATAACAAGTTCGTTCACAGAGCAAAGGTTCCCAAGGTGTAAAGCTGTCACAGACCGGACACTGTCGCCCCCTGTGGGGAAAATGGCAACATTGCAGCAGGATATGAAAATACAAATTAGAATTAGAATTGGAATTAAAATGCTTTTATTTTCATCATACACAATGTACAACGAAATTTAAAGACAACTCTGATGGTGTAAAACACAGGTATAAAAAATAGAAATAATAAAAATAACTGGAGAAGATTAAAAGAAATAATTAGAATAAAAAAAATAATTAAAAAAATCAAGAGTGATTTAAGTTAAATTGTGAAGACAACTAAAAGAGTTCAAATTATTTAAATAAAAAAATGATTGCAATTTAAGTTATATTATAAAGACAACTAATAGAATTCAAAGTCTCTAAATAAAAAGAAAAACTATTCAAGAGCAATTTTAGTTAAATTACAAGGCAACTTATAAAAAAAAATAATAAAATGCAGTAACTACTTAAGGCATGGACAAAAAAACAAAAATCATCATGACTGGTTCACTGAGAATGATTTGAAAATTCAGCAGCTCATTGACATTAAACTTCCATTTGTCACTGGACAGAATTGCATTTTTTAAAAATACTATACCTTATAAAATACATGACAAACAAACCCTTCAGCTATCACAAAAAAGAGGCCACAGCATGTATACATATATTGCACCAGAAACAGCTAAATCTGTTTGTATCTGTTGTTCCTGTGTTTATCTCCAATCCACATATAAATATGACAATGCTAATTTTCACATAACACTGGTCAATGCACCTGCATGTACCCTAAACGAGGCATAATCAGACCTAATGACAACATAACTGTCTTTCAACCAACTTTTAACATTCGTTTCAAATTGACTAAAACTAGCACATTCTGTTTTACTACGGGAATTATCTTTTCACTTTTCATTCCAGTTTAAAAAGGAGTCTGAGAAAACTTTCTTGAGCCATGGTTCATATGACACTCTCACCTCACTCATGATCATGTTTGTCCTCTGTCACCATGAACTGTTACAATAAATTGTTTAATGCATTGTCTTGAAGAGAAAGTAAACATTGGTCATACACAGCGGGAAAAAAAACAAAGCTTAAGTTGTACTTTTAATAGTACTGAAACAGTCCTATGATTTTGTTTTTATTTTTTGTGCAGTGCTCTATGATGTCATATAAACAGTGTATGAAATGGTTGTATTACTGTTGTACAGGCCTTTTACCAGAAGGTGGCACAGTTAAACAAATGTGATAATGTGATGTGAGTAAATGTGATGTGACCGATGATTTAATGTATTTCTGACCATTATAAACATCATATATTAAAGATATATCATCCAGAGATGTAAATCTAATAATCTAAAATGATGTGGATGAGGGTACTGAAGGCCTAAATGAGGTGCAAACTACTTATCTGATTTATCATCTTTCTCCTTAAATATGACTGTATTATGTCAATACAATCAAGATTGTAAAATATTAGGTTAATGTTACTAATTATGTCAGAGTAAAATATCATAACAAGAAATGCTACCAGTGAGTACACAGCAATAATTACTAATTTATACTTGTTGATTACATAAAATAGTTTTAATGAATAAGGTGCATTAATGTGTAATAAACAGTCATTTTTAAAGCAGAGTTGTATTTTATTTGTCAATTAAAAAGTCCAGAGATTTGTTCATGACAAGGCCACAGAGAGCATAGTATTTAAGTGCAAGAAAGAACCTTTCATCCCTGAGGCCATAAATGAGAGGACTCAAACATCTTGGAAAGAAATAAAATATTATGTAATCAAAGTACCTGATATTGATAAATAACAAAAGATCAATTTTAAGCGCAGCAGCTTCAATGATTGGACACAACAGCTGGATGAGACAGAGCAGCAGCTGGAGAGCATGAAGAACTACAGTTCTGAGCCCTTTTATTGTTGACTTTTTTTTCTCTCCTGATGCAACTTTGGCCACTCTCATAATTTTAACATAAGAAAATATTATAATAGAAAACATGCATAAAAAGTAAAACTGACTTATAGTTGATCTAACATTTCTCTGCTTACTGTTCAGAATGAAAATCTCTACATTGCAGACCTTGTATTGTTTGAAAATACTGATGTTGACAGAGGACAAGAAAATTACAATGCATGGTACAGAGCTGAGGGCATGAATGATGAGGATACAGTGCAGAGCATGGCGTAAACAGCACAGCTCTGCATGGCGGAGAGGCATGCAAATGGCCACACAGCGCTCTAGAGCCATTGCTGTCAGAGTAACTGGTGTAACAAAGGTGTAGAAAGAGGATAGAAAGAAAAAAATGAAACAAATCCACAACTGTACGGGAATATGAAATTGGTAAAAGATGAGCATGAGATTTGTCACAATTAAAGCCATACAATCAGACAGTAATGCATTCGCAAATAAGATGTAGCGCATGGTTGTATAGAAGTAATCCTTCATGAAAAAAGTTGTGAGTAGCATAAAGTTTATGCAAAGAAAAAGTGACACCATAACCTGAACTATTATCACCTGTTCGACCTTTCGATTAAAGACTTCACCAAGAACCAGTGAGTTATTTGCAGCCATATACTTCAATATTATGACTAAATACAATTGGCTTTGAAGACAAAACCAAAATCTAGAAAACAAATATCATCATTTAAACTCTGTCAGTAATAATAATCATGACTTAATGCACCGTTATATTCTATAAACCTTTAAATAATTGCAACAGATGATATTTGCTATAACCAGAGCAAAAACACATCAATGTATTCACATGTGTAAATTTTACAGATAAGAGGCCAAAAGATCCTTCAGTTTCCTGAATCCTCCCAGAATTCAATGGACATCATGGCTCACAGTCACAACAACAAATGTTTCTTGCTGAGCTCTGTGTAGCCGTCTAAGAGGACCTTTATAGTCATGAGAAGAACACAAGGGGAACAACAAGTCATTAAGGTTTGCAGCACAATGTCATCATCACCTCCCACAACTGTGCTCCTCATACTGTGTTCAGTTGGATTGACTGGGTGCTGGAAAAAAAATTTGATTGCATCAGCTGCTACTTTCCAAAATAAGTTTTGCCTCAGAGCGCAAAACTTCTGTGGGCCCCACAAGGGCTGATCTACAGTCGGCCCATGTGGGTTGTGTTTCTTGAACCATTCTTGCAGAGCGACAGGATGCATTATCCTGCTGAAAGAGGCCACTGCCATCAGGAAGTATTGTTTCCATGAAGGATTGTTCTTGGTCAACAAGATCTAGGCAGGCAATATGTGTCAAAGTAACAATCCCATGAATGGCTTGACCCAAGGTTTCCCAGCAGTGGTTTCCCAAAGCATCACACTGCCTCTGTCAGCTTACCTTCTTCCCGTAGTGCATCCTGGTGCCATGTGATCCCCAGGTAAGCAACACACATGCACTGCCATCCACATGTAAAAGCAAAAACATAAAAGAAAATGTGATTCATCAGACCAGGCCACCTTTTTTTATTGCTTTGTGCTCCAGTTCTTGTGCTCACATGTCCATTTTAGGCACTTTTGGTGGTGCACAGTGGTCAACATGGGCACCCTGACTGGTCTGCAGCTACACATGCCTCACACACAACAAACTGCACTGCGTTGTGTTTGGACACCTTTCTATTGGGACCAGAATTACCTTTTTCAGCAAACTGAGCTGCAGTGACCCTTCTATTCAAACAGACAACATGGGCCAGCCTTCACTCATCATGTTCATCAATGAACCTTGGTTGCCCATGACATGACCCTGTCACTGGCTCACAAAGTTTCCTTCCTTGGATCACTTTTGGGAGGTTCTGACCACTACAGACTGGGAACATTACACAAAAGCTGCAGTTTTGGAGGTTTAATGAGATTTGGAGAAATAACTATACTTTAAATAAATAAAGTATAACCAAGTTACACAGCAGTACGTTGTCCTTCTTCAGTCAGACAGTGCAGCTATATTTTCTTACCTCTCTGCTGATAATGGCTGTCCACCTTTATGGTCAGTTGCTGCTGGTTTGGTTGTCCATGAGAGTTCCAGGCTTCAAAATGTTAATGTTTAGTTTCTGACCTCATGTTACTGATACTTCTTGATATGGTGATGGAGACAGAAGGGTTTGAGATGAACCAAGTTTTGGGTGCCTTTCTGGGGTACCTGACTTTCTTCCTGGCCTCTCAGGCCAGGACAGATGATGCAAATGACCAGCAGGGTAGCACCAGGTAACGGGTTAAATGCACAGTCATACAGGCAATGTGGAGGCACAGACAGAAATAGCAGTAGTAAGAAAGTAGACTGCATACAGGACAAATTACAGAATTAACTCCAAATGTAATTGTGCATGTTCCTGAGTACTGAGTCCAGGCAGGAAAAAACTTTTTTAAAAATGTGTCTTTATTTACTGTTTTGGAAAGTAGCCCAACAACTGATGCAATAATTTTTTTTTTCCAGCACCCAGTCAATCCAACTGAACACAGTATGAGGAGCACAGTCGTGGGAGGTGATGACGACATTGTGCTGCAAACCTTAATGTCTTGTTGTTCCCCCTGTGTTCTGCTCATGACTGTAAAGGTCCTCTTGCACAGAGCTCAGCAAGAAACATTTGTTGTTGTGACTGTGAGCCATGATGTAAGACTTTTGGTGTGTGTTTGTTCTGGTCATAGCAAATTCTACCTGTTGCAACTATTTAAAAGTGTTATTTTTACTGACAGATTTTAGATGGTGATACATGTTTTCTAGATTTTTGTAATGTCTTGGCAAGGCAAAATTCAAATGTCCTCACTATGTTGAACAATATGACTGGAAATTACTGGTTGGTGGTGAATACTTAAAGAGAAAGATAAATGAAAAGGTGATTTTAGTTCAGGTTATGGTGTCACCTTTTCTTTTCATAAACTTTATGCTAATCACAACTTTTTTCATGAAGGATTACTTCTATACAACCATGCGCTACATCTTATTTGCGAATGCATTACTGTCTTATTGTATGGCTTTAATTGTGAC
>JAQMCX010000055.1:914008-965175 GCA_029814765.1 Acanthurus leucopareius | reverse complement strand
ACGCTTTCCCGAACCATCACTTGTGTCTTATATCCTGATTTTTTTTTTTTTTTTTTTTTTTTTTTTTTTGCTGAGTTGGCATCCACCTGGGTCCAGAGGCAGAGTTTGTTTTGGACACAGATTTCGGTCCAATCCCCCAAATCCTGATTACTGACGCAAAACTTGCGCAAAGGATTGACAAGCCCCTGCAAGCTGCTCTCAACAGATTCAACTTGTTTGACAAACAAATGAAAACTTCAGGTTACACAATTAGACTCAGGAGTTTTACGTTAATAATCAGCCAGCAGGGGGAATGAGACATGCTGTCTAGGCATGCTCTGGAGATGTACCAGTACCTCACCTCATGTGTAAGTCATTTAGACCTTACATAAACAGTTGATTATGGGTTTCATCATCCTCTTCAAAACAAAAGTGTTGCACCTTTTTTTTGCATCTTGTGTGTTTACTGACAACCATAATGTGGTGTAATAGTGTGACAAGGGAACATTGTCATAAAAGAAAGTCCAGTATTTGCACCTGTTTTTATCAGATCTCTGTTTTGTTTTCTAGTTTTTGAATACCTTTTGTACTGTTGTTCAAGAACATCCAAGCAGCCTCACAGGTGTGTTACAGTTCAAATAGAAACAGATTAAGTATAGTTTTTTAATAACAAGAAACCAGCAACAGGTACAAATACACTGTCCCGAACTGTAACAATGTTTCCTCTTTGCAATGACTGAACAACATTTATCCCCCTCTCTCTCTCTCTGGTAACGTATCAAAACAAATAAGACTTCAACAGCTTCTCAAATGCACTGACTTTGAACTCTGACTCCAACCAGGATCCTGTCAGGCAGCTAACTCATGCTGTTTTTGTGTCTGATCTCTGTTGTAACTAACATTACTGGGCCCACATAAATCAACAGTGTATTGATAGATTTCCAAGTGGAATGGAGGCCTAAAGTTTATAGCAGCAAGCTAGTGACGAGAGCAGTTGTCGGTTCAATCAATCAGATTAATCTTGCTGGGTAATGGGAAAGACAGCAGTTGCCTCTTTCTCTACCACCGATGTGCCCTTGGGCAAGACTGGTAACCAAATCCCCCCCCCTCTTTGAAGCTGCTCAGTGACTGCAAGAACAGACCGTAGTGGACCAGTTGTACTGAGAAGCTTTCAGATGTTGATGTTATACGTGCATATTTTTTAAAAAAGAGCATAGCTCTCAGTTAAGCCCGTCTAAATAAATAAAGCTGATAAAATAGTTGTTAACTATCCTATCCTATCCTATCCTCCTCAAATGTCCTGAATGTATCTGACACTTGTGTTTTAAAGCCCACTCATTGTTGTAAATGGCTGAATGCATCCATGGCACAACAATATGGGTTGAATTGCCATGAGGCCAAAACCAGACCAGAGAACACAGCTGGAACCTGCTTGCCGCTGCACAATAAACACAACACCATGAAATCTTTTATCAGTTAGCTTTAAATTTAGGCATTCTACATACTTAACTCAGTTCTGAGTTACATGTAAAAATGTTCTGCCGTGACTGCAGGGACACAGAGAGAGAGGAGACAGACACATATTGCCTAGCACAAAAGGTGTTTTTGTTATTGACATGAGCGCTGTGCATGTTTTTGTTTTATGAGTATGTGTGCCTGTGTGTGTTGGGGGTCTGTGTCATTACAGAGGATTATCAACACTAAAGATAGTAAAAACCAATATTTTTCAAAAACACTGCCAGTTCTTTGGTGATGGACTTTTAAATCTGATGCCTGCAGTTAATCATAGGAGCATCAATTTAGATGTGTCATCACGGGGCTTTTGGGCCTTTAGAAACGATTCACATGGATTCTGGATAAGTTAAGACTTTTTCTCAAATGAAACCTCAACCTCTACTGATAAAATTCAGCTATAAGAGTAAGGATACTCAGTATGGCTCAGTCTCCTAACTTATCAGTGAGACAAAGGATAGTTTCCTCGAACAAATGAAAACAGCTGACAATGTTCTCACTCTGGTAATCTCTAAAAACTCTTTACATTCTCATTACATATTCCACAAAATCATTGGCAATCAGCAAACTAGGATTCATGTTTTGCTATTATAATAATTTTTTTTGTTTGACCAGCCAGCAGGGGTCACTGATTGCTTCCATGAAAACATGGCTTTTAGTTTACAGGGTAGAATATTATATAGGTTAAATAAAGTGCAAAACTAGTAGGCTAATGGTCTACACAGACATACTAGTCAAAAAATCTTGCTCAAATCAGCAATCACCAATGATCTATGATACAGCAACAATGACAACCTGTAAAAATTTATATAACAAATAACCACATTTGGTTCTTTAATTTAGTAATTTAATTTAATTTATTTAGTCACAGGACTTCTTTTGCTAATCTAGCAGAGGTGGACTCATCTCTAAGAACACTTCAGTTTACTGACAGCAGCATCCGCAGTTCACTGACCTCCACAGTCAAACTGCATCTGAGCTTGAGTTATTAACACTGAAGGACGGCGCCAAAACAAATTGCATACCAGCTCACAAACTGCATGGTACAAGATAGAACTGGAACAGCTGACCTAGCTTTACTTAACAGTGTCCACTCAGCAGAATCACCACACTGCCAGAGATCAATATAAGAGCTCCTCTTCCAGCTGGAAAAGGCTCAGTTCAGTGACATGCTCAACACAAAAAAGGGGGAATTTTTGCAGCCACTTGTGTGGCTGTCAAGTCTCTGCTGGAGTTCATCTATTTCCACAAAAGCAAAACTAAATCAACCCTTTTGTTTTTGCAGATTTTCATTTTGCATGCTGCATGTATTGTACTGTATCATACCAGAATTACATAAGAGGCTTCCACCACGGAGGCACTGCAGCCAACTCCCCAGACGACTGCCCAGACGGTTTAATGTGACAAGTGTCTGGTGCACCAGAGTAGTATTTCTTACCCTTAATGATTAAATTCATAGATTGCATTTTTTTTATTGGAATACTTTTTATTATTGAACTATTGGTCATAATAATTATTATAATTTATTATAATTATAATAAATTATAATTATTTCAAATATTGTTGTTTGTAGACTACATAACAGAACAAAACCAGCACAAACAGACCCGAAGCAAACACTGGCATTGATGCACATAAGAAGCTTGTTCTCTCATAATGAAATAAGTGTCAATTTTCAAACTAAACTGAATGGAAACCTTTTTCATTTGCTTATCCAACCCTCCATTTCAGGCTGTGTGATAGACTTGCAATATCATTTGAAATTCTAGGCACATGCTGAGAAGCACTGAGAAAATGTAGTAAGACAATTGTTAGTTCCACTGATTTTCCATCATATTTTCGTTCTTACCAAAAAAATTTCCAACTATCAAACATTCTTATGTAATAAAACAGCTAAATCTAATCTTTGAACAAGAATTAACCTGAATTGATGAGACCTCTAATGCCCTCTGTCGCCCTGTAAAGGCAGTCATGACCCTTTTGTTCACCAATGCATTGGCAGCATTTTAGCTTTTTAGACCTACTGCTGTTAAACATAAACCAGGCTGTGACCGAATTTTTGCTCCAGCAGCATCATTGAAGAGTACTCAAATGAGTGGGTAAATTTAAGGGATGGTATGTAAAGTCTGGCCTTCTTTGCACAGACATGGCAGGATTTATGATTAACTGATGTGATTTGGCTGCAGGTAAGTCAACACTTTTGGCCTTATGTAAACCTCTGTAAGTAGTCTAAGTTACAGATATTTAAAAGCTGAATATCACAACATATAATGTGGGTGTCTCTTTCATGACCTTATGGGAGAACAGTACACTGATATTTCAATGCACAAATCAGAGTTCAGACTTATAGTGCTGTATGCTTGTCAAAATGAGTAAAAAGTGTATTACAAGTCTCAAACCTTGGATTCTTATTTATAATGGGGACAAAAACACATACCCTAGTTAGGGAATATATAATAAAAATGAGTGTAACCCTGCAAGCCTCCTAGGATGCTTCAGTGCTAAGAGTTAAGAAAGTATGGTTAAGTTTTTGTGCAGCAACAAAAAACAAAATTGACATTTTGACATTTTGACATTGACATTTTATCAACCCAACAAATGTTTAAAATGTAAAATCTGAAATATAATGAAGTGGGCTGTGTATCAACTATCATGAGCATAAATAGCAAAAAATTTAAATATTAGTATATTTACCAAATGTAAAACAGTACTATACACTAAGTCCTTGAATAAACGTACAAAAGTACTTACTTTCCCTATGTAATTGTACTTACTGACGCCAAACCTTTTACAACAATGATTAATATATATATAAATGTTCTTGAACAGCAGAAATTCATGCTAAAGCTGGCTACAATGACAGAGAGTTGATTGCCAAATTGAATGGCATGCATATTAAAAAGGTGTGACGATATTAAATACGATGCTTAATGGGGGCGGCGTAAACATAATGAACCTCTTGAGAAATGAGGCAAACAAATCTGAATGAGATCAAACCCTATAAATAAAGAACAAATAAACAAGCACATCCAGAGAAGCTGTTCACTGAAGACACACCAAATGATAAGAAGAACAGATACGTTAAGCTGAGTCAGCTCATGGGGTTGCTGAAGACATAGGTGAGAACAATGCCCCTTTAAACTGAATGCTGGTTTAGCACTTGGTTACAATGCAGGAGGTCTGCTTTATAGAAGAAAGTTGTGTGTATTAATTGATATATTTTGTCTTAGTTGGATTTTTTGCACGTTTTTCTTTTATCTTAGGAGACATTTATCAAGCCTGTCTTTTATTCTAATCCCAGTTAAATTGTGTTAATGTATTTATAGCATGTATTTTATTGTTTATGAACCTTCAACTTATTTTTTCTTTAATAGGTTTGCTTCTGGCTGCAAAATGCAGAATCTGACTGAATTATCAGGCAACCTTACTTCTCATAACAATCTGTCTTTGATCGTCAAAGTGTGTGTAGTTATGCCCTTCTTCTGCATCTTTCTCTACTACATTGTTGTCATGCTGCACATATTTGCATCTCACAGACAGTTCCTGGACACAACACGTTATATCCTTTTTGCCTACATGATCATCAATGACACCTTGCAGCTTTTTTCCTCTGTACTGCTCTTCCTCTTTGTTATGGGTCAAGTGAAATTTGCTCTTGTTTACTGTATCCCCATGTTGTTTATTGGCTCTGCCACCTTCATAAACACACCGTTAATCCTAGCCACCATGTCACTGGAACGTTATGTTGCCATTTTCTATCCCCTGCAGCGCCCGGCTGCCTGGCGCTCACACCGCATCTGGATCATTATTTTGTCCCTACAGCTCATCAGCAGTATCATCACTATTATTGAACACTCCATGAGGGAACATCATCCAAATGTGGATATGTTTTCTACCCCTGTAATTTGCAAAGCTACCATTGTCCACTCATCTCCAATTCAGACATTGTTCAGTGTAGTTAAATGTATTTTCCTCTTTGCAGTTGTGGCTATTATCATCCTCTTTACATATGTAAAAATCCTGCTGAAAACCAGAGAGATGAGACAAGATAAAGCGTCAGCAAGCAAAGCTCTGCACACTGTGCTGCTGCACGGCTTCCAGCTGTTGCTATGTATGTTGGCTTTCACTAGCCCCATCACTGAGAGCCTCATAGTGCTGAATGTCAACTGGAGTCCAGCAGACATCTCTTATTTTAATTTCTTCTGTTTCATTATACTTCCACGCTTTCTCAGTCCGCTCATATATGGCTTCAGGGATCAGAGTATCAGGGACTGCACTGGGAAAATGTTGCTCTGCCGCTCCTACAAAGTCAAATCCCATATCAACAGCAAGCTGCAGGACAACTTGTCTGCTTCTTGAACTGGGTGATTAGAGTTTTGACAGAGCTAGTCTTAGAAAAAATCAATGGTATTAAAAAAGTCTTGTATTAACAAATAGTTTTCTTTCTTTCCTGTGGCTGTAATATTAATAATAAAGTGTCTTTATTAAGCAGAATGAATGCTTACAGGAGATGCTGGTCTTCTAAACTACAAGTGGTATTACTTTTACTTTGTGTTGTATGTGCATAAAGCTGTTCAATCCTTTTTCGTGGCGTTTCAGAGTCAGCACCAGCAGACCTGAAGCAAACACTGACACAGCTGCACATAAGAAGCTGCAGACCTTTTTTCATTTGCTTATCCAACCTTACTTGTCAGACTATCAATATCAATCGAAATTCTTGTTACATACTAAGATGCACGGTGTAAATATGGCATGAAAAAAAATTGTTTAACTGACTTTTCATCATATTTTCATAATTAGAGTATTTCAACATTCTTATGAAATAAAAATAGAATAAATCTTATCTTTCAACAAGAATAAACAATGAATCCATCCATTCTAATATTCATACTAAGTGCAGTAATAGCTCTTGAATAAAGAGAAAAAATAAAAAAATGTTTTTCAGTCTATTTGTCTGCCATTTTACAGCCCTGTAATGCCTTCCAGAGAGCAGCAGTTCAAACAGGTGATGTCCAGGGTGGGATGAGTCCTTGAAAAATGCTGCATGTCAATATGTGTCATTTAAGTATTAAAAGAATAAAGGGAAGTTAACTGAGCACATATCTACAGGCCACAAAGTTTATATATTTCATTGTGTTTTTATTTATTTCCCATATTTAGGTTGATTATTTAATGATTAAGGCAAAACTGTGTGAGAAAAATTAGATGGGTTACTTGTAAATTCCTTTTTTTACTGCAGTTTTACACTTTTCAGCACATCACATCCTAATACCAACTGTAATAATAGTAATTATAATTTAGAATCATAGGGGCCTCTTTAAAAACAAAGTTCTGCATCAATAAGTGTGGTGCCATTATTTCAATTTAATACAAGTTAAATTCTGTTGTTTGATATTATGAACACACTACCTCTGGTCAAACTAAATTCAGTTTGTTCTATTATTATATATTTTTTTAATATTTACACCAATTAAGTCGCTGAAATACTAAAATGTCTTTGCTGTAGCCCTACAGCCTTAGGAGTGCAGTGTGGCTGTTGTACAGGCTATTCACCTGCAGATGTCGCAGTAGCTTCGAACTCAAAACCTACAACACAACTTTCTTGTCAGAGTTGATGATTTATCCTAATCACTAACTTTATAAGAATATTAATGACAGAAAATAAAAGTTAACTCAATGTGATGATTAATCATCTTATTGTGTGCTGTAATTCATCTGCATCATTTTTTTGTGCCTATCTGAACGAGCTTTTAATCAGACACAGCCCCCACACACTGGCGCGGGGCCCTAACTCCATTAAGTTTGATATATTCCCGTTATTAAATAGCAAATAAACCTGTCAGGTTTATGCTGTAACGAGAAACCAACTGCGCCGGCTGGACTGAGGCAGCAGGTCTGGCTCAGGAACAGAGGGCTACAAGCTGATCTCAGAGCAGATGAGGGAGATCATCGTGTGGACTTCAGAGGCACGTTTCAAGATCTTCAGTGCAGGACCGTGAGAGAGGAGCTCAGCTGCTGAAGCCGCTCCACAGAGGGAATGAAAACGTTGTACTTTCAGTGCTGGAGATGGAGTTTCCTGCACGTGTTTACTTCAGTCTGAGTCTGCTGACTTTAGCTGTGATCCCGGTGTCTGTAGGTGAAATGTACACGTCGCTGCTGAACGTGAAGCAGGCGATCAGTGTTGAGCGGAAACTGATCGATTACTTGAAAACCTACATCGACCACGAGTTAGAGAGATTGGAGGACATCAAACGGTGAGTGACATGCATGATGACACATTGAAGATGGAGATTCGTCAGAGAAATAAGAACTTCTCAATTTATATTATATTTAGTATATTTACTTTTTTTTTTTTTTTTTAAATTATGTATCAGTATTCTGTGCCTAGAAATAATTTCCCCCTGAGTTTTCGGGGTCACAAAAGCCTGAGTCAGTGGAGAAATAAAGGAGGACTCCGCTCTGAAGTTAAAATCTCTCTAACAGCATTTGATGATGACGATGACATTATCAAATGCCAAATCCTGTGGCTCCTCTGAAGACAGTGAGTAATAACGGAAGGTTTAGGGCGTGATGAATGGAGCACATGTGGATGTTTAACAGGGATATGGTCACATTTTCAGACGCAGAGAATCCTGGTTTCGAATAAACCTCATTTGGATGAATTCATGTGAAAATACTTATTCAAAACATGTCAGTTTATATCTCAGATTTCCAGCGTAAGATACCTGACTTCACTGTCCAAACACGTACAGTAACACAGTGCACAAGAAAACAACAATACCTCAAGTCACTAAATCATAAGGTTTTATTAGCTGCACTTTCTTCCAGCCAGAAACCTTTGGTAGGCTGTGTTGGAAAAAGACTTGGTGTAGTGATGAGGAACAAAATCAGTCAAGTCATCTCCCACCAAGTCTCGCTCATGATTCAATAGTTTCTCTGTGGAAATGATTCAGTTTTTATGGAGGAGTTTTTTCACTATGATAATCTGACACAGTAGCTTATTTGCGGTGGCTTTTTTGTGGTTCGAGTTTGGAAAATCAATACTGTCATGCATCAGCTTTATTCATCTGTTTTTCAAAAACACATACCAAGGATTAATTATCATAAAATCTGAGACTTAATTTGAATGATCATATTTTTTATTTCTTTTGATAGTCATAGCAATATGAAGTTATTGTTGGTATAGCTGCTTTCTGTGGAGCTTATTTTATAAATTTCATTATGTGATGCATTCAAGGTCATTTCCAGTGTATTGCCCAAAGAAAGTAGGTTAACACAGTATTTTCTTTTTTACTGTTTCCGCCTTAATAAAGCCTCTGGGAGGCTGAAATTGTTTAGCCTTTAAATCCAATATACTTAACTAAATAAAAATCTCACTCTTCCCCTGAAGAGCATTTTCTTTTCTGTAGCCTTTTTTTCCTTCAGGAACACTTGGAGATTCTCAGGACTCACTCACTGCAAGTGAGACTAAGTGAGCTGTTGGCCTCGTCTCTTTCATTTCATAAACACAGATCATGTTTTTTTTCCCACAGCTTTTATGCCAAAGTGTCAGACCTGCACACTGAACTCTACAAAGGCCCAGCGGCTGCAATGGCGAACCCACTGGTGGCATTCACCCTGATCAAACGGCTGCATTCAGAGTGGCTGAATGTCGTCTTCAGCAACGAAGCGCAGGAGAACACACAAGGTTGGCTCACTGCTGGCTTCACAGACACATCTGGTGGTGATAAGTAACAACACACCCGCCTCTTCACTGCTGTCAACACCCCAACCCCCCCAGTTCACCTTTTGGCCCTCTGCTGTCCAGCTCTCAGGTCCAGTTACGAGGAGGAAGAGGCACATCTGCCCAAACTGGAGGATCTTGAGGGGGCTGCAAAGGGGCTGATGAGGCTGCAAGATGTGTATGCTCTCCAAGTCGAGAGCCTCGTAAGGGGTCGTTTCCAGAGAGTTACCAATGGCAAGCCCCTTGATATCTACCTGCCCACAGTGTCCACGCCGCTGTCTGGAGATGACTGCTTTCTAGTTGGAAAGGTACTCACTCCATCATTTTCCTTTACTATCTCCTCTTATTGTTTTTTCTTGTATTTCCTCTGGAGAAAGAAGTTACTTTACTTAAAGAAAAATATCAACATAACAATCGAGACATACTACTTTACAAATGAAAGTCCTGCATTCAAACTTACCAAAAAAAAAAATGTGCTCATTCTGCAAAAAATGTGCTCTGTAGAAGTTGTGGAATAGATTTCCTAATAATTTCTTACTGATGTATTAAAGCACTATTTTGCTGATTGAAGCTAGTTGAGGTGGAGCTAGATTTAACTGCTGTATATAGAGTTTAGTATTCCAGCCCTGAGGTTACCTGGAGGTCGAGCCCTTTTAAAGACCCACAAGATTGAGAAGTTCTGCCACACAAATATGTTTTCACTTTGTAAACTTTTTTCTTATCTTTGCATTCTTGTGAAACACAGAGGAGTTTTGTCTCTTTGGGCCATAAACAGTTGCATTTTAAAGGGAAGTTTGAAGAGAAAATCTCTCTTTAGTTGAAACTTGTCCTGTAGATAAATGTAGTTAAGAAATAAGGATCAAGTTCAAGCAGATTTATGGATAATCGTAAAATGAAAATGTGAAAATAGTTAAGTACGAGTACCTCAAAATGGAACCTAAATATGCAATATATTACACTTTTTAGATAACTCAACAAAATATATGAAGGCTTGAGATATGATTTCATATATTTTGTTGAGTTGTGTACTTAAATTATCCCAAATTTTTCCAAAGTTCAAACTCAGAGTAATCTGTAATATTATAGTAAGTAACAGTGTGTTTAATTTTTTCACCTTTTGCTAACTTCCAGGGAAACACCAGTCAGAGAGTGAGGAAAGAAGTCAGCAACTGTGACTAAACGTAATGTGAATAAAACTTTGATACAATGCTCCATCTGTGAACATTTTTGCCTGAGTCAGTCAGAGAGGTTTTCATCCGATTTTTCATCTGTCTCCCAAAGCAAATCCCACAATCCCATTCACTGATTTATTTGAGGAAGCTCTGGTGGCAAAAATTACATATTATAAGTTTAAGTGCAGCACTTTTACTCCCATTTTCTTTTCTTTCAATGTGTACTTTTCATCTTTGTATTTCCTGTGTTAAATCAAGTCTGTCATTCTTCCTGGGCACTTTTAAAGTCATTAAATGGGCAGACATTTAAAAGATGATGCTGTGAAAAATTTCCCTTCCTCATCAACATCCTATTTCAGAGGTCTGCAAGTTTGTTTTTTTCAAAACCTGTCAGTCATTGTGTGGTGGGAATCCAGACAGTCTGCCTGGAAAAAAAAAATGATGGAATTCTTCACATTATTCCCTGGGAATCAATTTCATGTGAAGATAAATATACTATTATACAAGTATGAAAGAAAAAAAAGGTTCCCCCACAATATATTCCACAGTTTATGTCCGCTGGTGATGTGCTGGGGCTGGGCACTGTGTGGGAGAAACATCATCCTGTGTGGAAAAGACATTATCTCAAGCAGCAGAAGTTTTTGGAGAGAAGAGCAGAGCTTGCCTTCTCTTGTACTGACTTATATCAGACAGTCTCAAAACAGATTGTTAAGTCAAGGGTGTACAAAGTGAAACAGCTGCCCACTTTTTATATGGCTGTTAAAACCAGGAAGGTTTGTTAACTGAATAGTAGCTATTTTTAAGGATTCATTGGTTCTTTAAAGACTAACAACTCCCAAATTATGGGATGTAATGTTGTGAACTGAGTGTAAACCCATGCTAGGGTTGATAGAGTCGTTTTTGTGTCTGTGGGGTTAAATGGTGCACTGTAATATTTGTCTGTGTGCTGTCTGAGGGAGGTGAGGATGTGTCACCCTGCTTCTGAGTGGGTGCTGTCAGGCACGTAGTCAGCACCCACTTAATCAAGTCAAGTGAGCTACAGAAGGGGTTTTAGAGAAAGTTAAACTCAAAATGTACTTGCTTGAGAGGTCAGACGGGTGTAATCTCTTGAACTGACATGCTGGAGAAAAGTTGCATGACTGACAAAGTATTACTGTGTAGAAACTAGAGCTGCAACAACTAGTCAATTCATCATAAAGTTGATTTTAGGAAAAAAGAATTGTATAGATATTTTCTTAATTGATTAATTATTTTAGTTATTATTTAACCAAAAATTTCAAATATTTGCTGGTTCTAAATTTTCATATGAGCTTTTCTCAGCATTATGTAGTATTTAGTGAAATATATTTATTATTGGAGTACATTCCTCCAGCCATCGTAAAAATAGCCTTTTTTAATATATCTTTTTTTAATAATTATTTTTTTAATAAATCAATTTAAAGGAAGTTGAGGGAACAAAACTGGTTTGGCCCAAAAACAGCTTAAATCCAACATGCCAGGATGGAAATTTGTACCAGCTGAGTGACGTGTTAGATTTGGCTCATTCTGTCTGCTTCCACAGAGCCAAATTAGCTGACATCTGCTAAATAAATGTGATTCTCAGCTAAAATCAGCCAAACTCAGCAACCATGCATGTTCATGGACCAAGACAGTAAAGTTCGAGTCTACTGCTGCCTGTGCTGACACTTTAACACCTTTGGGATGACTAGCTGGCTACCAGAGACCAGTTCCATATGAACTATCAAAAAGCAGCAGTTAAAAATAACCATGGTGTTTACAGGTGGCCTATGAGCAGGAGGACTACTACCACTCGGTGCAGTGGCTGGAGGAGTCGGTGCGTCTCTTTAGGAGAACAGGAGGCCAGTGGAGCCCTGAGAATGAAGGGACCCTGGAGGATGCTCTGGATCACCTGGCCTTCTCTCACTTCAAGGTAGGTGGAGAGACTCAAAGGAAATGCACACTTGTATGACCTCACTGCCCTAAACTTCTCTCATTGTTTCAGACAGGTAATGTCTCCTATGCCCTCAGCCTATCACAGGAGTTGCTGCATCATGGTAAATATTCTTAATTTAACTTGTCCCTTTTCCTTAATCCTGCCTGCAGAGCATGAGCAATCTCAAGAAAACACTCATTATTTCTGTGAACAGCTTGACCGGCCCATTTTACTAAACATGACACTGTAATTAAGAATCATGCCCTCTAATGTATGACTACTATGTTTACACATGTTTCTTCTCAGATCCAATGAATGGAAGAGTTTTGCAGAATGTTGAGAAATACGAGAAGCTGCTGGTTACTAGTCCACCCACATCAACCAGGGGAAAGGGGCTGAAGAGACCCACCACTAATTATTTAAGGACCAGGGACACTTATGAGAGACTCTGCCAGACCCAAGGCACTCAGGTATTTATCCTAATTAATCAATCTGATCAGAGACTGTGTACTTGGAAGGGATCAGGATTTAGTTAACAAGGTAGCCAGACTATTTTATTGTAAAATACAGCAAACCTCTTTTTAATCTTTTTTTTAAAGGAAATACAAATAAATCTAAAATTTTGTTCATCTGCCATTGCTAATTGAGTCTATAGTGGGTGAGAGAAACTGTTTGGCAAAAATGTTCAATAAAGGCAGCTGTGATTGATGTTTTGCTCCCAGGTGTGTACTGTTACAGAGCAGAATTAGCATGTAGAAAGACACTTTGGGAAAACCATTATTTCCCAGCATGCCAAGTGCAAATGCATTAATGTTAGTGACCACTTTACAAGGAGCACTGATAAGTTCACAGCCTGAGGTTGGAGGGGTTTTTTTTGAAAATCTAGCACATTTATTTTTCAGTATAGTTCCCCCCCCTACACTTACAGATGTAGTCCAGCAGTTGTGGATCACACGGTTCCCTTTCTCATAGAGGTCAGCATGTGGAACCTTCACAAAGTGGTTCACAGCAGCAATGACATGATCATCATCACTGTCAAAACAGTGACCTCTACACTTCTATTTTATCTTGGATCACAGATTTGACAAAATCCTTGATTTCTGACCTTAAAGTTGGTGAAAGTTAATGCAAGGTTCCAAATGGCTTTCATTTTGTCTTAGACAGACTATAATTTTTCTGATGTCATATTTGTTCGTAGACTAAACTGTATGTGGGTGAAGAACAAGAGAAATAATAAGTGTAATTGTCCTGGGACAGAAAAAAGTCTTGTTTTGTTTCTGTTGACGGATTTCAGCTGTTTCTTCTTGCAGCCGTTGCATTTCAAAAACCCCAAACTCTTCTGCGACTACTTCACCAACGGCGATCCCAGGCTGCTGTTGCTGCCAGTAAGGCGGGAAGTGTTGAGCCTGCAGCCGTATGTGGTCCTGTACCACAACTTCATCACTGACACGGAGGCCGAGGACATCAAGGGACTCGCCCAGTCAGGAGTGAGTGTCAGCACTGCTTTCTCCTCAAGGAAAAAGGAAAAAAACAAATAAAAAACAAAACATGTGTCTCCAATAAGTCAGCTGTTTAGGGAGAAAGAGACATGTTTTTATAATTACAAATATGCATGTTTCACTTAATCTATTTAGGTTTCGAAGTAATTCTGCAGTCACATGTTTAGTTTTTTTCTAAACAAACTGTGCTTTGCTGTTTCTTCCATGTGACTCACAAAAGTGAGGCTGTAAAGTCTTTCCTTGGCAACAGCAAGAGTTCAAGAGAGTCCGTCGAAGTATGTTGAAATCAACAAATAGATAAAGTATGGTGGAAAATAAATAGAACATTTTGCTATTGCCATGTGAACACCTTGTAACATAATCTCACATTGAGGAATCAGATCTTTTAAAACTGATTTCTTCTGCAATTAATCAATAGGCTGCCAAGGATATGGCTTTTATTTGTCCATGTTCATCATATTTTGTTAAGGATAAATTGTGTCTTTGTAGCTCTCTGACAGGATGCTCTGTTGTGTGGATGTTGGCTTTGCTGATATCACTCTTATTTATTTGATGCTGATGTTTCTCAGCACTTTTTCATTTTTTGCTGCTCTCCTGGACATCTGGACAGATGTCAGATGTCTTTTTCTCTAAATGGACAGTAAGACTGTGAACTTTGTCTTTTCACTTGTGATTTAATCTCAAGTAGAGATATTTACATTGGCCTCTTTCCTAACATGTACTTTACCTGATGAGTTCACATAACCCTGGTTACCCTTAGATGGCAAACTATACAGTATTTGTCCAGTGGAACAAGCTGAGCACCCCAGCTGATGTCTACTGACTGAGATAAGAATGAACTCACATCATGTCACTTCCCTGTTCTCACACCAGTTTTCCTCTGCCATGTTCTCTAATTTTCTGACCTGCATTTGTATCGTTTGTCACCGCTGCATCATCAAGCTTTCAAGCACCTAAAAGCGGTGTAGCATTTAATTGATTAAAAAGTTGAGAGCAGAGCTTTTAAGTATTTTCACTCAAGCTCTGTAATGAGGTACACTTTTAAGGTACCTCTACTCGAAATTCTATCCATGCATCTTTTACTTCCACTCCACTACAGAAAAGCGTTGTACAGAAAGCTGTATTTACTTTTCAGGTTAACACTCGATATTTAACACATTATCAGCCTCTAAAATAGAATGAACAATATATGGAGTAGCTCAAATGAATTCCATCTCCACCAACCACAACAGTAAAATAATGCTTAATTAAAAACTAGTTAAAAGTTAAGCATCTGTTATCAAAATATAATAAAATTCATATTATAGTATAATGTTATAGTATATGTCAAAACTGAGCGCACTGAAAAAAAAAAAACTTTTGTAAATATTCAAATATCCCTCTGCTCTGCCGTGGGGCCGTCTGGCTGCTGGGGTCTAAGCCAGCCGTGTACCTTTTCCATTACTGCAAAGATCCTGAGACGTGAAGGAGGAAGAGTTGGTCTGCTTCCAAACATTTAGCGAGCCTTAAAGGAATGAAGGATACATTACTACGAAAACTTGGCTCAGAGTCTCAGACTGTCCAAATTACCCTGCTGGGCTTCACTGGTAAATATTCAGCTCACTATCATTGAGCCACATTTTCTATTCGAAAGCAAATCACATTTCACTGCTCTGCATTTAATGAAAAGCTTTGGTGCATTGTCTTCAGAGGCGCTCACAGTTAGCTGACTCATTTACTTTAGGAAATTTTCAGTGGGCTAACTCACTCAGCGCCATATAGTTTCTGTGAGGTTTTGGCATTGTTTAGTGAGTTTTCCATCCTGTGCTCAGATGGAAACCCCTGTACTTATTTCATCATTATGTCAGCTTGTGGATTTATTGAGAACAGACTCCGGGTATGGTATTAGTTTGGAGGGGTGAGCAGCACTTATTAACCATGAGCGCAGTTTGTTCATGCCTTAGTTGAAAGACTCAGAATGTTGTAATGATAAAAGCCTGTTGTTTGGAGCTAACAGATCTGTCATTGTATTCGTTCCTTGGTAACAAATTGATGAGTTTTTTAGTGTGGAGTGAGGTAATGTCAGCCACGGCTATCAGAGGTCATCAGTCTCTGTAACATTAATCAGAAACATTGTGTTGTATTGAAACACTGCATGTACCTGCTGCAAACTGAAATAACCAAGTGTGACGACTCTGCAGTTCAGATAAATCACCGAGGCTCAGTTTTAAAGAGGCGAGACTCAGTCCAAAACATCTGGAGTCCACTCCTTTCCAGACACTTTGGTAATAAAACTTCAAACTGATACCTGTTAAGGAATGAGAGTATCTGAACTCTCTTGTGCACATTTTTGGATCACTTACATCCCAAGTTATCAGACTAAGAAGATCATTTCAAGAATAATAATGGAAATCCATGATTGATTTAGCTTTGGACATTGTATCCATATTGTAGTCCACATCTTTTATTTTCTCCTATCTGCTGTCCGTCTTTGTTTTGGACATGTGATTTGGGCGGGTTTGTTTGCTATTAATCTCATTTTGTCAAGACTTTGCAGCTGCATATCAAAGCTTGGCTGTTGATACAATCACAAACATAAATTGCTGTTTCCTGTTTTTGCCATCCAGTTAAGAAGATCTGTGGTAGCAAGTGGAGAGAAACAGGCAACAGTGGAGTATCGCATCAGCAAGAGGTACAAATTACTTATTGTACTTTATAATGACAGTCTATGTATCTTATATAGTAAGTTATTTTAATTCAAACTCATCAGGTTAGTCTACCATTGCTGGAATTCTAATGAAACACATTGGTTGTCTCAACAAATCTTCAACTTAAATCACTAAACACCATGCAAATTATGTTTTAATTTTTTTTTTATTCAATGTGCTGTGTATGAATAATTCTTGCGACTAGTGCTTGGCTGAAGGACTCACCTCAGTCCACTGTAAGCAAGCTGGACCAGAAGATCTCCATGCTCACTGGTCTGAATGTGAAGCATCCATATGGTGAATACCTCCAAGTGGTGAATTATGGGATTGGTGGCCATTATGAGCCCCACTTTGACCATGCTACAGTAAGTTATTTATTACTTAATTAACAAGTTGTGTAGATGGTTATAAATTTTGCTCACATTTCTAATGATGTATTAACTTTCTTATCATCCAGTCACCTTCAAGCCCCGTGTTCAAGCTGAAAACTGGAAATCGAGTGGCAACTTTTATGATATATGTAAGTCTCTCTCTCACCATCTCATTACCCTGCATGAGCCAGAGAGCAGCCACAGTTTCTTTGGCAGGTACCTGTCTCTGCTTCCCCGAAGCCTTAATTAAAAACTCAGAGATCAGGCCTTTGTCATGAGTGCTGCTGACTTTGGAACAACTTACCTCAGAAACACAGACTCCATCTGACCTCACTTCCTAAATTATACTTTTATAGATGTTCTGTCATGCACCAAACTTAAACCAGACTCTAAATTTTGACCATGACCTCCATTATACGGCCTACAGCTGTATGTTTGCTGTTGTCATTTGCCGTCAAGTGCTTTTTAACTGTGTCCTGGAAACATACGTTATATAATTTTATCATTAAGAATCCAATATGAGCTTTTATTTCAAACTGGAGAGTGATTAAAAAAAGAATGGCGTTTTACAAGGCCTTGAAAGCAGTGCAGCAGACAGAGTGGCTTTTCATAACATGAACACGTAAACACAAGACACAACTCTGAAGGAATGTCCTTTTCCACAGCTCAGCTCTGTCGAGGCAGGTGGGTCCACTGCTTTCATCTACGCCAACTTCAGTGTTCCTGTCATGGAGGTAAACAGTGCGAGTGTCTGAGAGGGGCTGAAAGCAGCCTCTTTTGTCTTCTTGTCATTTTTGCCTCAAGGTGGATTATTTTCGCCTCACTCACATTTTCTGGTGCAGCATTCAAATGTTAAAAGGTCTGATTTTTGTAGAAACAGTTCTGAGTGTCCTTACCACAATACTGCTATTGTATAGTTGAGCCTCAGTGGAACTGCAGTGAAACCAGGCCAACGCTGCGGTTTAACCTTTCAATTATTATTATATTGAGATCTTACTTTTTGGTGCTCTATACAGAATAATCTGAACATAATAAGCAGATGAAATGACCAATATGGTACTAAATGAGTTGAACTGTGTAGCTTCAAATGTAGCTGTGAGACATGTAGATTAAAGATGAAATGGCTTATCAAACAGATATTTGTTACTGTAACAGTTAATTTAGCACGTAGCAAGTAACAATGACCAACATGACCTAGTTTCAGTTTAAGGTAATAGCTACTTCTATATGTTTTATGTAAACAGAAAATCTTTTAACCAAGTGTTGAAACAAAGATAAGTTAAGATTAACTGATTAACTCAATATATAATTGTTGTAATAATCATTAGTTGCATCTTAAGTCTTAATTAAATAACTTCTTTAACTTACCAAAAGTAATTTCTGTGGCTTTTCACCTGACAGAAAGCTGCCATCTTCTGGTGGAATCTCCATAGAAATGGTCAAGGAGACATAGACACTCTGCATGCTGGCTGCCCTGTGCTTATCGGGGACAAATGGGGTAAGAGACATTTTATTTAGTATGTTGTGAAAATGCTGTCAACACGAACCGAAAAGACAGATACTGAGACAGAGCAGATTATTAGACTTGTTCCCTTAAAACAGATTTGCATTGTTTGTCATCCTTGTTAACCATCAAATGTTCAGCTCTCCTGTGGTTCAAGAGCTAATGAACAAAAGCAAGGCCACATCTGTGCTGCATTATGAATTTAGAGATGTTGTGAGTGCAGCTCAGACGCTGGGGGGTCTTGAAAACTAGACATCTGCTGCCGGTTGGCCCTGAACATCCAACTCTCAATGCTGAAACGTGTGTAAGGGACCAATTAAACTTACAGAAGCATATTTATCATCACAAAGCAGCTGCAGAATCATTTAGGGAATGTGTTGTTTCTAGCAAAATCATTCATTATGAGACATAAATCTTAAATCTGTACTTTTTTAACATAATCGTTCAAAGGTGCAAAGGCAAGAAAACTGTCGCCTTGCGGACATTAAAACATAGTTTGCATTTTTCTGTTTGTTTCAGTTGCAAACAAATGGATCCATGAGTATGGCCAAGAGTTCCAGCATCGGTGCAGTCTCAATCCTGAAGAGTGAGAGGAGTGCAGCCATAGCTGGGCCCCTTGGAGTACAAGAGCCAGGCTCTACAATCGAGAGGCACACATGCAGGCGGAAAGAAGGAGGGAGCCAAAATAAGTGAGCGCACAGGCAGGGGAAGGGGAGGCAGCCTGCATCTGTGATTGGAGCCACGGGCCCCAGGGAGCCTGAAGCGTACAGTACACTGCTGCAGTGGACATGGATAGCACAAGGCTGAGAGGCGGGTAGCGGGGCGGTTGGCAATCAGCCTCTAGAGGCCAAATGCTCTCTCGCTCTTGCTGGCAAGTTCCTGCAGATGGAGAAAGGCCTCTGTCTTTGTACACTGTGCTGGTTTCAGTTGAGTGTGCAAGACTGTTTGCCTCCTGCTGGCTTGAAAACTGACATCTTATGCAGCCCTTGGCCTACACTGGGCCCACTCTGGAGTCTGTCATTGCATATCAACACAGCTTAATTTTGTGCAGAGGTTTTCTCATGCAGATGCAGTGTTCACAGGGACACAAAATGTGCCTGGCTGAATCAAACTGAAATGTGAATGATACACAAGGCAAATAGAATTTTCTGTTTGTTATGTTGCACCCTAAAATAAATGCTGTTTTAAACACTGAAATTTCCAAATCAAGTGATAATGCTACCATGACATTCTGCAACAAGCTCATACAGAGCATGTGACATTGTAATACAGAGTGGAAAAGTATGTTCCATGACTTAAGAGGTCTATCTGTGTTCAAGAAATTAAAGACAAAATATAAGATTTCTAATAACATGTTTCTATATTTGGCTGATACATTGCAGATTAGCAACACAGATTTGGATTGAATTTATTCCATAATGGTTTATTGCAGACTTCCACGACTCTGAGTCAAAGGAACCAGTCATTATGACCGTGCCTGTTTATTCCCAGCTGACTGATCAATGTGGTCATTGCTGCCTGTGGGAGAGTCTTGGTATGATGTAACTTGCTGTCTAATTGAACAGATGGACCAGATCAGCCAGCCTCTTATTAAACTTTAGAGGCCGGTTTGTCATTAATCATGCTCTTCACGCCAAGTGATCAGGAACCCGTCAGCTCCACATTTCATGTCTAAACTCACACAACCAACATTGTCCGCATACCACTTGGATATATCAGCTATCTTGTGTCTAAGTAGGTCAAAACCCATCTTGGAAAAGAGAGGTGGGACTCACGCAATGTTAAGATTCACCAGCAGCACCCAGAAGCCTCTATATTTTACCTTTTTAGGATGCATCCTGTAGATTGGTTGAGGAACTCTTTCAGCTTGTACTGTAAATAGGAGAGTGAGAAAGGAATAATACCTCTGCTCTCCCACATTGATATGTTTTTCTTTCAGCTTACCGCAGTGAACTTAAACACACATGTGCTGTGAGCACACACTGACACATAGAAAATGTGAAAACCTGACATAAACTTGATGCATATTGCACATTCCTGCATGCACTAAACAGCAGGACTTGATTACTTTCCCTTGGAGTTGATAGAGGGCAAGGCTCTGCTTTTCCAAAGCTCTTTCTAATCTGTTTCATTGCAAATATACATATGAGATTCATACCATAAGAAAATTGTTATAGCCACATTTAGATTCAAGACATTCAGTATCTGAGACCAGAGGTTTATTTAATCAAAGAAATGGCACAATATGACAAAACTTTACAACTTCTTAAACAAAATTCATAAAACAGACACACAGGCCTATTGTAGCTAACAGATAATCTATGTTTTTTAGTTTGAGCAGATACAGTAGTTAATGTCTTTTAAGTTAAAAGAACTTTTTTATGATAAGACCAAAAACAACAAAAATACAGGGAAGATTTTGAATAATCTTTTTTCTTTTTTAATGAACTGAACTTTGAGAACTAGTGTAATGAAAAGAACAGTGCTGCCCTCTGCTGGAGATGCAAAAGAAAGCTCAATAGAGTTGGTAAAATGGAATATTATTCATTATATTTAAATGTGGTGGTTTACTGTAACTAATCAAAGTTTAAAGTTGTAGTTTTTAAGGTGAAAATTATTTTTTCTTCAAAGTAACATTGTTGTTTGTTTTTCAGAATAAGGTATATCATAAATATTTATTAGTTTAAATTATTGATGTATTCATATGATAACCTTCTTCAATACTACAGAGGGTTAAGACTTTTTTGTATGTGAATATATATAGTCAGGTGGTTTTCAAAAAAGTGTAATATTTTTCTGTAAGCGAGGAGGAAGACAGTACACAGTCGCATGAAATGACTTTCGACAACCTCAACAACATAAACTCAATATCCCAGGATTCCCCTCGACAAGCAGCGGCAGCGGAGGCGGGACGTTCGGACTTCAGTTGCTCAGAAACAGTTTTGCGCGCTGCCGTTTGTATGTGTGTATGTGAATGCGCAGCAGAAGCAGCCCTATTAAATGGATTATTATTAGTTAGCTGGAGTGTGATAAACATCATGCCTGCTAAAGGTTCAGCCCGTGCCTTATCGTTCGCCATCTATATTGACTGAGCTGAGGAATGAAGAGCAGAAAACAGAGGTCGGTTAGAGCTGGAGGCAGCAAAAAGAAAGGTAAACTGTTGTTAGCTTAGCTACCTGCTAGCAGCTGTTAGCGTCAGCTGTCAGTCTAATCTTAACCTTGTAGTTAGCGTACTAGCTAAGCTAATGTTATTTTAACAGTTGTAAAGAAGAAACGCGAGTCGTATATTTCACTTTCACACAGGTATTATGGCAATAACTTAATAGACTTGCTTAGACTCTAATAGACTTTTCTCGGATACAAGTAACCTTAAAGGACCTGCATTCAAAGCTACTGAAGTAAAAGTGCAGAAGTGTTGCATCAAAATACACTCAAAGTACCACTAATTTAGGCAAAGTACTCGTTGTACCCAGTAGTCTGCATACATATTACATTATCGATTATACTTACTGATGCATTCATTCATTCATTACTTGAATGTTGCTGCTTGCAAAGGTGGAGCTAATTCCATTCGCTTTATTTACTACTGTGTATCTTTAAATTTAAGTTTTAATCTAAAATAATATAAAATTCTGTATTTACCATAATTTGTATTAGAAATGCAAATTTGCAAAAGAACTAACTTAACGTTATCAGATCAGAACTGTGGCGGAATAACAACGGCTTTATTTCTGTAGGAGTTGAGGTGGGGTTGGATTATAAAGTAGCATATAATATACAAGTACCTTGTACAAGTACAAGACTTAAGTAATTGTACTTAGTTACTTTACACCACTGCTTTTAGCGCTGTAATTCCTATTTTTGAGCACTTGAATTTGCCAAAGGATGCATTTTGCTTATCCCTTAAGGAAATGATCTCATTATCAAAATTGATGCATTTCAAACTTTTATCTAATTTCTACATGCTTTATATCATTAATACGAAAACATGCAGGGGAATATATGGTAATAAAATTCTGCGGAAAGTAAACTCCTACCAAGGAACAACCAACCTAAGGAACAGTACAGTATGATTGTTACACCATCTAATATCTAGCTAAAACCTAAAATAGCACCCTGTCCTGCCTCATTATATGGTGACTGTTTAATGGTAGTTTTTATAATGTCAGTGTTGTTTGTGTCTTGACTTTGCTGTTATCAAAAACAACTCTTTGCAGTCTCCAGCGATGTTGCTCCTTCCACTAGTCTCCCTCCTCTGGTTGAGGGCCAGCTGAGATGCTTCCTGTGTGTCACGATAAGTCGGGTGTTATGGACAGTTCAAAAGCCGCCGCCTGCAACATTCGTCAGGCTGCGCTGGTGGGGAGAATCATCCAACGGGACACACTTCTTTCCAAGAGATGGATCACAACTGTCTCAGAAGACCATCAAGACCACAACTCGCTTCCCCATCCGCTGTGGGCCAAAGCAATTCACCTCGTATCTTACAGGTAACTTAGAAGACTCTAATATGTTTGATTTTGCTGTGCTGTAAATATTTCTTAAAAATTAACTACTAACCTGTCATTGTTGAACAGATATGGGCTCTCTGGTACTGGAAGTTCTGACAAAACCAGATCATTTGCCCATTGCACGGGCTCAGGTTGCAGGCATTTCTCGTCTCTCTCTGTCACACCCAATCAGTGGATTTTACACCCTTGTATCTCCAACCTCTGAAAAGCTAGGAGAGTTACAGGTGAGTGGAAACAAATCACGATGCACTAGTAAATAACAGAAATATTCATAGGATTTCATTACCTTCACCAGTTGTATTTAATAACTCTTAGGTCCCAGTCTTAGCTTTTTTCTTTCACACTCTCAGGTTTCCCTTAATTTGGAGGCTCTGACAGAAGCCTATGACAGCAGCAGCTCAGGTCCAACCACAGATTTTAGCATTGAGGGACCACAAGTCACCACACTGACTGTGCCCTCACAGCCCAGACCGCCCTCAGCTATGAGCGGTAAAGAATCAGCTGGGAGCAGCAGTAGAAACACACCAAGGTTTGAAGTTGTTGCTGTCCAATATTAAATGCTGTTTTGTAAGAGTTCACCTGCCATAAATTTAACTTTGACCTTAATTGTCCTACTGTAAATATTACCATTATATTTTCAGAGGGAAAGACCACTTATATTTCCAAGATGCCCAGAAAGGAGGGAAAGAAGAATCACTGGAGAATCAGATTCCAAGAACAAACAAACTTCAGAACAGTCAAGCAGCCCTGAATCCTTCAAACCCAGAGCCTTCTGGTCAAACATCCAATGATATTCTCTCAGGTTCGATGCAGTATGACTACACATAAGATTTACATAACCATAAATACACAAATAAAACCGTTCCTGAAGAAAAGTCCATCATCATCCTTTGTCTCAGTTATTCTCGAGCGTGGAGACAAGCTGAGAAATGCAATGGTGGTATCGGCTCTGAAAAGTGATGTAGATTCAGCCCTGGCTCTGAAAGATACCCCTCTGCCTCTTCCCAAGGATAACATCCTGCCATCTTCCAAGTTTGTGTTTCATTAGTTTGAAAAAATGTTTTCTAAAGACTAGTGAAGTGCAAAAAAATGCAGTTTGTTTATCATTTCTGATGCACAATCTATAATAGTTTGTTTCTGTGTCTGCAGGCCCTTCCCTCCTCCCTCTGGGAAGCTTCTTCAAAATATTCTCCATACAGATTCAGTTCTTAAGCATTCTAATGATGCTGCTCTGATCGCAGACTGCAGCCTAGACTGTTCTGCTGACATAGATAACAAAGCCGTGGATTTGCTCCTCGGCAGGTACCTGTGAACATATTATATTCCCAAAATTTAGACAGAATGTAAAGCGTTTTTTCCACTAAATTTTTACTTTCAAAAATTTACTTTTTTTTTTCAGCTTAAACACGTCTCCTCTGCCTCACTTGGATGAAGATGACTTTGCCGGATCACTGTCTGGCCATAGCAGTGTGTGTGGAGATAGTGAGATTAATGATCCACAATATGATCAGAGCTTACTGGAAAATTTGTTTTACAAAACTCTTGTGAGTAGATGATTTTCTAATAATATAGTATCTGTGTCTGTTTACCTGACTCTCTAAAAGAAGGATATTTGAAGCGTTTTTTGTCGTTCTGTCTTTCAGATACCAGAAATCATACCAGATGACACTGAGACCGAGGCGCAAGGAACAGCATCCTTAAGTAAAAAACAGCTCACACAGTCTGGACCTAAGAGTAGTAGAAGGTAAGAGCCTGTACATGTTCCTTTACTGATGCTGCTTGGATGGTAAACAATAAAAAGCTCCATTAATCTTCAGTTTTAAATTTTAAAATTCTTTAATCCTCAAAGGTAGAATTTTCAAAAAAAAAAAAAAGAATTTGATGTCAGCTTGACCTTAATCTCAATAGGGATATTTTTATCTTAATGTAAAGGTTTCTGAATGATCAAAATCGAAGAATAAATGAATTGTGAAGAATGCAGAGGAAAATTAAATGGCCAGATTTATGATAATTCCATGTGCTTTAAGAAAAAACATTGTACGCCTAAGACAATTATTTAGCACATTTTTACTGTGTCCAGTCCAAATTCGGAGCCTCAGCGGTCTGCAGATGCTGAAGGTGTCCCTCCTGGCCTGAGTGCAGAGCAGTTGACTTTGCTGACTTTGATCCAGCTTGCGAGAGTGACCATCGACTCCCTGACTGTTTCTACGGGCAGTTCAACCACCACACCCAGAAAGACCTCCAGTAAAGGGAAACCTCCTCGACCATCAAACAGCAAGAAGTGGTAGGCAACATTTGACTTAATTTCAATCTTTTTTTAAAATAACTTTGTCTTATGAGTAACAAAAGGCTGTGATGTCTCCTCTTTTTTATTAGCACATATTTTATCGAGTACGTGTTTCCAAAGGCCTCCACTTCCAGTCGACATGATCGTGGAGATGAGGAGGTGACCAGAGCTGTTGCCAGTAAAGTCACAGGAGGAGGTACAACCTCTTAGAATATCCATTTGAATAAAACCTACCTGATTGAAAAACACATTTTATGGCAGCCTTTGGTCTATGACTGTATCTAATATAATTCTTCTGTTTTAGTGGTAAAGTTCAACCAGCACTCAGTGTTTCCTGTCCACCTCAGTAAAGCAACAGTTAAACAGTGGTGGGGAACTGATCTGTCTTTCAAGATTTACTCGCGAAAGAGCGATCAAAAGAAAGTAAGTAGCTCTGGACGAAACAGTGTTTGTTTGATTGGCCAAAATCGATAATAATGGCTCTTAAATCTTTGGTATCTACTGTATTCTTCTACGAACATTTACCCTAAGATTTACTTTGGTTTCACCTAATATTTTTTTTTGTTGTAATGTTGGGTATTCTGGGGTCATTTAATAACAATGTCCATCAGTTTAAACAGCACAGTTAAATTGAATAAAAATGCCTTTTACACCCCTTCTGCAGCCTGTTCCCATCGGTAAGGCAGTTCACCCTCTGCGCTCTCTGCTGCAGAGCAAGCAGCTGAGTCAGTCTGTAATCCTGCCTGTACAGAGTCTGGAAGGAAATGTTAAAACTCAGGAGATTGGACCGCTCAAGGTAATACCCTTCATTTTTACTCAGGAGTTATTGTTTATAAGCCTGATATTTGTTACTGAAGTGACAGGTATAGAAGAAAGTTTTGGGGGTTTTTTTCAGGTGTCACTGGAACTTGCTGCACACAACAAAAACTTCTCCCCTGAAAAAAATAAAAGTAAGCTGGCTTCAAGAGACAAATCGCCTTCACAAACTGCACCGAGCCCATGGAGAGAGACCACCTCCAAATCCCAACATGTGGATGTTGGCAGGGAGGAGTTACCAGGTGATTCCTTTGAAAATTCCAGGCTGAATGTTTGGAGTCCTCAGAAATCCTCCAAAGAACCCTTGCCCCATCCCAACCTCCACACATCTCCTTATAAGTCCCGGCATCAGGTGGAGGTGGAACCTGAGGTTCTGCTGCACACCTTACTCATGGTTCCAGATGGGAAGAACTTCAACTGTGGGCCCATGCAGGCTCCAAACGTGTACTTGAATTGTAAACTATTTTGGTGTGATGAGATGGCGAGATCTGTCGTCAGCTGGGGTCAGGCCAATCCTTCTTTCAACTTCGTTCAGGTTAGTCTGGAGATTTAAATGCTTAGCATATCTGTGATTTTTAAATCATATTTTAAATTGGTAAAATTCTCCTACCTAAATAAACTTTTCTGCATCCTTTGTCTCAGGTGACCCCTGTTGCCTTAACAACTAAGCTGCTGGAGCGGATGAAGAATAATGTGATGGTGATTGAGGTGTGGCAGAGGACAGGAAGCTCAGGGCAGGATCGAATCCTCGGCCTGGTTAAATTACCTCTTCACCAGTTTTATATGTCATTCAGGCAAGTAACTTTTCAATGGATTAGGAGGGTCTTGATACAAACTGTGTTATCACTGAATCATCGAAGTGCTGTGATGGCTGTTATTGTGCAATTAATTTTTTTAAACAAAACCAATTATAAAATAAACATTTTCTACAATTTACTGACATTTTTTAGACAAATGATTAATCCATGAATAACAGAACTAATTGGCAGATTGATTTGTAATAATAAATATCATTAGATGCAGTCTTGTAAATTACAAACACAACTGTAATATCTGAGTTCTGGCAAAAGGCTAATTCCTCTTTTGTTGATCATTTCCATTTTGTTTTGTTTGACCTGCCCTCTGGCGGGCACTTTTGCACACCTCCCAATAGATTGTGTCGTAAAGGTCTGATCTCACATGCTTTATACTTACTGAATTCTCAGAAAGAAACACAACAAAGTTTTCACCTCTAATTAATGCATACAAATCTTGTTTTTAAACTAAAATACAGTGTGTGTAACTCTGCTCTGTCTTCTATTTTTTTCCCTTTAGGGATCCAAAGATCGCCCACCTTCTCCTCCAGGCACAGTACCCTGTTTTAGGGGTGGACTGCTACATGCCAGTCATTGATGTGTTCTCTGGAAGTTGTAAAGGAAACCTCAGGGTTGTTTTGGCTATGGGCCGCTCCGAGCAAATCTATTCCCTTCAGCGCACAAGAGATGAAGAATATGACTCGTTTTCTCATCTTTTGAGACCAGTTCATTTACTTGATCACCAGCCACATTCAGCAGCAAAGGTTAGTGTTTATTTTACCCACATTATGCTGGAAGAAATCCCTGTGTGGGATCTTGACAAAGGGAGAGTCACAGGTAGACAACTATACTAATTTACTATAAAAAAAAAGGTTCAGTCTCAAGAATAACAGAAACAGTGATCAGTGACAGTGCTGATGATGTCAAATCCCTTTGACCTCCTGTCACCTTTTTGTTTTTCCCTCAGGCTGTCGCAGCACAAGATGAAACCATGAGAGAGCATGTGTTTGTGGTAAGAGTGGAGAAGATAAATGGGCTGACACCTCTGCAGTCCACAGTGTGGGGTGAAGCTGACTGCTACGTCCAATACAGTTTCCCCTGTCAGGAAGATGACTCTGCTGCAAGAGCGAACCAGAATGTCATAGAGAGTAGTAAGGCCAATTAATGTACAAAATCTACAACTAAAGAATTTCCAGGAATTTTTTCTTCACTCTGACCTGCATTTTGATCTGCAACAGGCGTGAACCTGAAGCTGTTTCGTACCACCACAACTCTGTGTGTCCCCGACCCGATGTTTGGCCACACTGAGACTCATGTGCTTCTGGCTCCTGAGGGAGTGCCTGTTCAGAGGCTGCTGCTGAGCTCTCTGTCGAGTCAAGGCCTTAGCAGTGGAGGCGGTGTCCAGTTTGAAGTGTGGTGCAGGTCTGTCATTGTTATTTTATGTCATTACCATAAAACCTGACTTAAGCTCAAACCTGAATCGCGAATTACTGTGTTGCATTTCTTACATGATAAGGTGTTGTAGTTATGCAGGCAGCCCCACTGAAGCAGACATGCACCTGCTCAAAAATCTAACTTTACATCAGGACCATAGGAGTTATGGGGATACTGCATGTTAATTCAAGATGGAGAAAGGTTTAAGAAAAAGAAATGGATTCCTTTTCAGTAAAACAAGACAGATTTGTGTTTTTGTGACCTAGCAAAGCTGTAACTAGTCTGTTTTGATAGAATGTGCATACCCTTAATTTGAGTACTATTTTACAGCGATACCTGCTTATACTCAACACATCAATGACAAAACTGCCTAATGTGTTAATGATTTTGATTGTGGTTTCGTAGTTCAGAGCTTTGGCTCAATAATAACTGGTTTCATTAAAAAGATCTTTTTGGTGATCCAGATATTACTATCCAAACGTTCGAGACCAGCTTGTGGCCAAAGGAATGCTACCGTTGTCCAAACTGTGCGCCATGGTCACCATGCAGAGACAGCATCCCAACGAGGCTCAAATGTTCTCCCTGCCCCTGATTCCCAGGACGGACAGTCCCACATGCCATCAGCCTCAGCCCTCAGGTACATAGACAAACTTTTATTTTGCATAAACTGTACAGAAACATTTAGTATCTTAAATGTGGTGACCGATCTGTTGTATTTCTTAGGCCTGCTGGATGTGTGCATTCGATACAAGAACCGACCAGTGAGACCTGAAGGGCAGGCGGGTAAAGGAGCCGCCTCTCGACTTGTGACACTCGTGGTTCAGGTGCACAGAGCATCAGGTCTGCAGGCCGCAGCGAGGTACATCACCATCTCTATCAGCTTTGGAACTTAATGTGTTTTTATGTTGTTGATGTGAAAAAAACAGATTTTACGTTATCAGGGCTGGTTGGAAATGAAAGATTTTGGAGTATGCACTATATAAATAGATGATCTAGTTTTTTGCTCAAAAAAGTAGAAAGTCTTCTGAGCACTAGAGCATAAAACTTTGTCTAGAGAGCTCCGTTACTAATGACATTTTTGCCACGGGCTAATTACAGTGAAACAACAATTGCTGTTAAGATTTTTAAGCGTAGGTTATGACTTACATTTAAAAAACAAATGAAAAGACAAAAACAGTAACATTCATTTTCCTTAACTGATACATAGGCAAATGTTGCAGCACCACAGATCTAAAAACTTCACTGCATTACACTGCTTATGTCTTCCTTACACATGCCTGTATTGTGGTTCAGGGTTGTTTCTGAACAAGATGAAAGGTTCAGCTACTTTGCTGGCGTGGGAGTGAACTCTTACGTCACGGTTCACCTCTCCTTCCTACCTGAGAATGAGAGGAGATGCACCCGCGTAGCTGCAAGGACCTTCTGCCCAGAGTTTGACCACCATATGGAGGTGTCCTGTGATCTGCTGGTTCAGAGGAGCACCGGAGAAACCTGTAGCCTGGCTGAGCATCTGGAGGAAGCATCTGCAGTCTTCACTGTCTGGAACAGAGACAGCCGCAAAGGTTCAAGAAGAATTATTTTGTTTTGTTCAACACATTTACATGAAAAAATTACAAATTGACACATTACAATATATTATATTTTTCTTTGCAAGTTAAATTCACTTTATAATTTACTTTTTTGGTTTGTTTATCTCTGAACATTTTCCATTTTCAGTTTCAATGTTAGTATATAATATTTGTCTTTAAGTTACTAATTTGTTGTGTGCTATTTGTGACAGGAGTGCTCACTCATAGTCCTGCAGATGTGATGCTAGGAACAGTGAAAATTCCACTTGCTGACATGATCCATAAAAGAACAGGTATGCTACACTTAGTGACTCCTTGTTTCAAAAGAGTTTCTGATTGATACTCAGTCCGCCATGTTTCTTTTTCCAACTTAAAGGTATTTCTGGCTGGTTTGGGGTGTATATACCTCAGGAAACAAGCTCTTCTCAGCAACAGCACATCTTGGTTGGAGGCCTTGAGATCTCAATTAATTTTGCCCACCACTCAGACCGGGAGAGAATTATTAAAGCTGCTCAGGGTGTGGGCTGGGAAATAACCCAGAGTGAAGTGCCAGAAGATGAGGAAACCTGGAAAGGCAGCATGAGAAAGATGTCTTTGACTTTGTCTATGCCCAGAGTGTGGATACCTGTCCACTGCTTGCTTCTGCCAGGCCACAGTGAGCTTCAGCGCTCCACCTACTGCTACTTCAGGTACAAGTTCTACGACCAGGATGCCTTTTGCTCCCAGATGAAGCACCCCTGTGTTGAGGAGGGTGGGGAGGAGCGACAGGCAACCGTATCATTCCCAGGAAGTAGAACTGTGGAGCTGAGGAGCACTCAGCCTTTGATGTGGTACCTCAGGGAGGAGCGGCTGGAGGTTCAGGTGTGGGTTGCCTTTAAAAAAGACAAAGTCCAAAGGCCCAGAGACACAGACCGACTAGTGGGTTCAGCGTTCATCGATCTGTCGTCTTTTGCAAGGTCGAACAAGCAGAAACTCACTCTCAGTGGTAAGAACTGATTGTGTTTTTATTCCACTGATGATTAGTGGCTGTATTTCTCAGAGTAATCATAGCTCTGTGATTTTACAGGAGTGTATCCACTGTACAGACGCTCAGCAGTAGATCTACAGGGGGCTGCTCTCAGGGTGCACATCAGCATGGCAGCGGGTTTCATCCCTACAGAGGACTCTGCTGGAGTTGACACCCCGGTGGATTCAGACAGTCAGGGGGAGCTCTCATCAGAAGAGGTGGAAGCAGCAGCCCCCTTACCCACTACACCCAAAAAGTCACAAAGCAGACAGAGGAATAAATCCCCCATAACAACTCCTGACATCACATCTGTGCAGCACACAGAAATGAGTATGGATGAATCTTTTCCTGCAACTGTTGCAGTGGACCAAGCAATGCACCTCAATCTGAAAGGTGAGCTCAACACCTGTAATATTTTTCCCCTTTCCCTCCCTATTCCTTTTTTTTAGCATACAGTACTTTAATGATCATGTGAGTGTGATGTGTGTCCCTGGTAGGCTCTCCTCTAGCAGAGCGCAGTGAAGGGGCACCATGCTGCTGTGTCTCGTACATCACTGTTGACTCTGCTGAACCAGCGTCCACAGCTGTCATAGCCAACAGTGACTGTCCTGTGTGGGACCATCAACACGAGTGCAGGTCTAGTTCTGTCACAGTCATTAACTAATATGTTTGAGGATATCTGCAGTACACTGAAACAATAACTAACCAAATTTCAGGTTATTTGTTTAACATTTACAGGCTTTCAAATCAGCTGCTGGTTGATCCAGAACAGTCCCTTGTGTTTAAAGTCTGGCATAAAGGAGGTACACTGAAAAGTTTTACTTTTAATGTTAAAACAGTGTTTGATACTGTGTGTTAATTCAAACTTGAGTTTGCTTTACTTCCATAGAAATGGAGAGGGTGATTGGATTTGCCTCTGTCGACCTGTCCCCTTTACTCTGTGGCTTCCCATCAGTGTGCGGTTGGTATAACATCACAGACTTCAATGGTCAGTGTCATGGCCAGCTCAAAGTGTCCATCACTCCACTAAAGGGGGTCCATGACCTCAGAGGGCAAAGAAAAGCTGTGTATGAAGAAGCTGCCAAAAATTCACCGGTGAAAAAGAGCATTGTTTCTACATATGTTATAATTTATTAAAAAGTCAAAATTTTTATGGACTGATGATAAATGTGTTTCACTGGCAGGTTTTATTCAAGGCACTGCCTGTGAGTTATCACACCACAGCCTCATACAGCAGCTTCCCCTCTCACATCAGCCGATACTCAGAACAGAAGATCTCGTCTCCAGACCACACAAACAGACTGTTTACTGAAAGGTTTGTAGAACAATTTTTACATTTTCCTTCAATCATAATTTAAAATATATTCCCACAAGCTGAAAAAATTTCCAAAGTCTACCTTTGTACTTATTTTTTGTCTTTTTAACTGTTCAGGTCCAGCGAGACTGACCGCCACTGTGAGCACATGGACAAAGTACGTCTTTACCATCAGAGTCTGCAGGAGCAAACAGCAGCTAATTCTGTCTGTAGCAGCAGTGCTGCTGACATCAGTCCCTCCAGCTCCTTCCTGTTTTCAGCACTCAGGTATTAGTCCTCATATACAGTTCAGCGTCCCTGTTTTGCTCTGCTTTTTTCAAAACCTGATATTTGACTACTTGACTCTTTGTTTTGACAGAAAAAAACTTGATGAACTTGACAACATCCAGAGATACTTCAGTCGTAAGCTCTCAACTCCCACATTCCCATCTATAAGTGAGCAGGACTGTCAATCCAAGCAAGAGGAACAGAGCGACAAAGACTCAAGTCAGCTGCTCCTCAAGTCCAACCAGTTAGTTGGAGAAGTTAACAATATCATCAGCGGTGAGCTCTTTGTCATGTTAAAGACATTAATGGGTCCACAATTAAAGGCCAGACAAATACAGCATTTTTCCATCAACAGACCTTGATGGATACATAGTTTTAGAATTAAAAAGTGACAACATTATTGGCTTCAAACTTTCCTGGTTTACCCAGCTTTGAAGCTTGACCCAGAGGTCATTGCAGACACAGTCGTCCCTGTTGTCACAGTCGTCACACTTAAACCGTTAATAGATGCATCTCTATTAGACTTTGTTAATCATAAAATTAAATGATTAAAAAATGACTAAAACAGTTAATCTGTTATCAAAGCTGCATTCATATCTGGCATTTTACCAATCAGCTGGTCAACAAATTCTGCCAGCTGAACAGTTGGGCTGCAATTGGCCGAATTTTCATTCGAATTGCAATTTGATTCCAGTGATCGAACAAACTAATCCAGTTAAAATACTTATTTTCCCACTTTCAGTCCTCTCTTTTTTTCTTTTGTTATAAATCTAGTGCAACCCTCTAAGTGGTGCTCTTTACATACACACACACACACACACCCCAAAAGCCCCAACAGGGGGTCATAACTTCAAAGCAGTGAACAAGTCATAAACATTACAGTCCAGCTGTGGTTTCAGACATTACCAACACTTCTAAGATTAAAAAGGAAGTTCTTCGTTTCACTTTATGATAACTTACAATTAGAAATAGTACAGTGAAAATATATCCCTTATCTTTTCAAAAGCAAGGTTGCTTAAATCTTTATTCTGATCACCCAGGCCTGCGAGGAAACCACCTGGAAACAATTGCCTCAAGCCCACAGAGCCCCGTTGGAGACAACAACCCTAAAACTTTCCCTGAGATCCCAAGTTCACACAGAGCTTCAAGTTCTTCCCAAGAAGATGAGTCACTCCCATCCTTGCCACAGCCAAAGACATCAGAAGACCACACAGACTCTGAACCTGAAGAAGAAACCGAGGAGAGAGATTACAAAGTTACTGAGGATGAGGAAGACAAAGAAGGAACAGATGAAGATGAAGATGAGACGGTTTACAGACTGGATGAGGAAGCTGTTGATAATGAAGAGGAAGACTATGAGGAGGTCGTGGTGAAACCAAGGCCTCTAAATGAGGTGACCTCTTTAACAGACAAAACCAGTCCTTGGACCAGCATCATGTCAGACCCTGATCTGGTATCTCTGGAGAGTCTGGAGACATCAGAGGTGCGGGATTTGAGCCAAGACAAGGATGAAGAGAGGGAGACATTAAATCTGCAAGCTGGTGACTGTAGAGAGAAACACAGATGTGACGGACAAGAGGAAAGTGACAGTTACAGCAGTTCATCTGAGGATGCTGCAGACACAGACAGAGATGATGAACGGACTCTTCAAGACATAGATGGGGGGCAAGCAAAAGAGGCCGAGAGCCCCAGCAAGGGCTCAGGTGACAAGGGTTCATCATCAGCCACACATAATCTTAAAGAAACTCATGATTCTTCATGCTCGCTCGTCAGTCAAACCTCTCCACTGCAACCGTATCCTTGATTTGTTATTGTTGTGTTTATGCTGTCAAATGAGTTTGTGCTGTTGTCATTTGCTTTACATGGCTACATAAGATTAAAGATTGACAAAACTTGTATCTAGTGAGGTATCCTTCAGCTCACTGGGAACCAAAGGTGTCCTGACCTCTGCAGGACACTTATAGTAAGTCAGTTGCTCTGTGATGCTTGATGTGGCAGAGTCGACTAAATAACAGAAACCATCTGTTTATAATGCAGAAAATTTCAAGAGCACCACTAACTGCAGCCTCCAAAATGACCATCAAGTTAAATCAACAGTTCTGTAAGTCAATATTAACAATGCTGAACAAAATAACCTTAATGAAAGAATAATTTGTTGCGGGACTGTTGTTACAGGCTGTTTCAGCTGAAGCTGGATCTGCCTAATAAACTGGCAACTGTGGCTATGTGATTATGATGATTTTTTTTATGTCAGTGTTTTGAGTAATATTTGAAATCACTCGACAGCTCCAATTCTGTTACTTTTGTCTATTTGCTTTTGTCAGCAGTAACGTGACAGGATAGGGGATGAGGCACTCTGAGTGTCTAGCCTACTGATTTCCATGTAGCAGATCCAGATTTGGATGGGCCTCCTATCTTCCTGTTAAATTCTCATGGCCTGCTCCATTTAATCTGCGGTCATAATCACATGAACAGAATCTGACTGCCACTCTGTTTATAGTTCTTCAGGTGATAAAGTTAGAAACTGTGAGGTGTAAACGTGTTCAGACAGAACGTGAGGTGAAAAAAGGTTCTAGACGACTGCAGGAGTAGTCAGTAGTCAGGAGAAAGATGGGAAATTTGCTCAGGGCGGTGCAAACTTAAGTGGAGACATGTTCCAGCAATAAAAACCAGAAGAACTATCTTTATTTGTCACATTGATATTAAAAAAGTTTTAAAATGTCCTCTCTGGTACTTTCTAGCTTTATCAGTTAATCTTTGATCTTAAGTGGCCTTTAGAATACCATCAAACTGTATTTATTATTTTTTTTAACATTCATGCATTAAGCTCTGTGCCGGTGGAGGTCCCCAATTTCTTCCTCCCCTCTCACCAACTGGAGGCGTCTATGAGAGCCATACGATTGGCTCCTTCCTTCTCTCAGGCAGCCAGTGACCCGGTGAGTATTTGCCACCAACCCAACTGACACTCACACTCACTCGCTCTCTCACTGAGTATCTGAATATGTTGGGATTACTTTTAATCTCTAAGGGTTAGCATTTCTTTACCATATGCAGTTCTTTTGGAAGAATGTATTATTTTTCCCCTTAGTAAAAGATTTTTTGACAAATAAGTCTGTTGACATTAGGACCAAACTGTCATGCAAAAGCAGGTGGTTATTCACAGGTCAGTTACACTCCCATGATGCATGCTGAACAATGAATAGTGACGCTGTGGACCGACTCAGGTTATGGGTAATTTAACTCTCTCTGCAGCATCACCAGGTTGAGGTCCACCCCTCATTATGTAATCTGACTAATATTTCAAATAGACATTGTAAACACCGCAATAGGATGTCTGATGAGGATGATGCTTGTGGTGGTGCTCGTTGCTCCATCTGTTGTTTGCACTGCTGTGACAGCAAGTCACCTTCATTCAGTCTGTTAGAGTTTAGATGTAGCAACACGTTTTGTCTCTGCCTCTCTTCCTTTGTGTGCTAAGTCTGTAAAAGTTGTCAGCTTTGGGAAAAGAGGTGAAAAGTAGTTTGCACAGTCATCTAATGAAAGTAATAACTTGTGTTTGTATGCCATTTGTTACCTCCACTCAACTCTGTGTGACAACACTGCTGTGATGTAACCAAAGGTCAGTGGACTGTTCTGTTGCAAGAACGTAACACTCCCCTCTGCCCTGAGTATTAACCTTTTTGTGTACAGTCAGGCCTCTGTGGAGACCAAAACCTGTTACAGAACAAAACAAGACCAGTAACATATAGTTTTGTTTATGAAATGTCACATTATGAGTTAAATTTCATAAGAAGTGAGTTTGGTTAATTTAATAACTAACTTACAGTAACATCAATTCAAATTGTTATAACTGTGCTCAAATTGCACTTGAAGGATGACATATCACACATCTTCTCGTTCTGTATACCAGTGCCACAGTAGTATGATGCGTTTTATGTTTTAAAGTATAGTGACTTTTGACATTATTGATAATGAATTCTTCATACAGGACCCAAAATGACAAAGCAAATATATGTTTTTAGATTTTTTGAAGACTTATTAAAAACCAGTAACTGATCTTTCAACAATGTATGGTTTTATATTTATTATTAAACTGTGCTCAGGTGCATCCTGTTTGCTATGACTGTCCTTCAAGTTCTAAAGCTATTATGATTAGTTATTATGATTACAAACATTAATTCAGCAATTATTGTTAGCCAAATTAATGCTTCAAAAAAATTTCTAGAAACTGTGTCAGTTATTACAGTATGTATGGGCAGACAGAGAGAACAATTCTTGTTCTGCAAACCTGGGGTGACACTTCAAGTTATGCACATATTTTCCTAAGGTAATCTATAGGATCAGTTCAGCTGTGTGCCTTGGTAGATAACAGTTATTCCTGCGTCACACCAGTGTTAAAAGATCTTGTTTCATAGAGGGTGTTGAGACGACAGACGTATGTGTTTGAGATGGGAGGTGATATATCTGTTTTTCCAGAAAGGTGTGTTGGGAAAACCGGTTCGAGCTCGTTGCTGATCTCCAGGTTGTACACTTTGTACTACAAATGGACATGCGACAAGCCTGTGAAACAGTTTACCCATTCATTTTAACATAACTGAAGACACACAAGCTATGTTTGGGTGGAGACTGGTTTAACCACACACTTTAAATACAAAGAGAAACTTCATTGCTTTGTTTGTTTTTGGTCAGGCCTTGTAAATATGTTGACAAACTACACTATTTATTTAATTTTATTGCATATTTAAGTCCTTTTTATGTAGAAAATAAAATTCTTAGGCTTATACTTTTATTTCTACTCACGCTAAAGGTTTATTTTTGTTCTGATGTTTCCAGGAGCGAAGCTCTGCGGTTCCTTGCAGAGGTCCTCGACAGCGTTGCCACTTGTCACCAACATCTCTGAAGAAAGAGACTGAAAGAATTGCAAAAATATTTGCAACTCACTTTAATGACAAGCAATAATAGTATGTGAGGGTTTTCATTGTTGAATATTTATGATCACTTTGTCAAGTGGTTTCAGTCTGTGAAAAGATCATGTAAATTAAATTTTGTATTTTTATAAATAAATATTAAATGATTTCAACATTGGATATCTTTTTGTACTTCGTTGACATACATGATTCTTTTGGTTAACAGAACCTGAGGTTAGCAGCAGGCCTCAGGCTGTGTTCAGATTTGCATATCCCCTGTTTAAGCCTGTGTTTTATTGGCTGCTGCGTGCTTTTGTTTGAAAGGCCAGACAGTTCAAAAGTACACAGAACGTTCATCTGAAGTCAAGTCAACATGTCACCTGTTAGATTTATCATGGTTTCAGGTTATGAATTGTCATTGCAAAAAGGAAACAATGGATCTAGTTGAAAACAAACTGAGACCGGTTGTCCATCACTTAAAAATTTCCTGACAGATCACTAAAAATCATTAGGTAATTGTTGTTTTGTGTGGCTAACATGATGAAATGACCGGTGAATCATAAGGCGTACGTTCACTTCCTGGCATGTGGTGCTTCTGGTTCTCGCGCAGGGCGGTGCAGCTGCAGTCAATAATTGCAGGAGAGGCTGGACTCCATGAGCCCTGTGGCTGCACCCTGTCAGCTCCTTTCTCTTAAACTGAGGGTGTTTGTTGCTGTGAAGATATTGGAGGTAGTCATGATAGTTTGGAACTTTTTTATGGCGAGGAGCACAACAAGAACACTTGGCTTTCAAAAGACAAACTTTTCACTACCTGAAACTTGAAATTTGCTGGATCCATGTGAAAGGGATGTGTGAACTATTCAAATAGTAGGACATACTCCTCTAAAACGGACGCGGAACATAAGCTGTTTTGTGTCTTTCTCATTTATGGACTGTCTTTTTTTGTCGATCAGACTTTGTTAATGCTCAGTCACTGATCATGGTTGGTGGAAGAACTGCAGATCTGGCCCCTTCAGCCACTGTCAAGATCTTTTCGGCTGGCACAGCTGGCTGTGTGGCTGACCTGGTCACTTTTCCCCTGGACACAGCCAAAGTCAGACTGCAGGTGAGGATCATCTACAGTGTGGGAGATTACGCTGATTGTCGCCAGGATTTTAGAGATACTGAAGCTTATAAAATGCTGTCAAAGCACAATGCCAGATTAATTTTTGTGATCAAAAAATAGCCTAATCTAAGAATATGAATTTATCACACCAGGACCAGCTTTTAAAATAATTCAACATGTGTAATATATGTGTACATGTTGATCATCAAGCCTCCTAACAAACATTATGTCCTCAGTGTGCTCAGTGATATGTACAGTCCTGCCTAAAGCATTTATTTTCAGCAGGCTGTAACCGTGGCACTGAACAGGAGAGGTTTCTTCACACACTTAAGCGCATGTCCCTCCATGTCAAATAATTCTATCAAATAAAAAGAAGACTGACAATGGGCATACAAACTTCATGAGAGACTGATGAAACACACTCAAGTAACCTGTGAGGGGATCAACAGATTTTGTTTGCATTTATGCTACTTTTAGATTCAAGGTGAATCCAAACCCTCATTGGTCGGCCATAATATGAGATACAGAGGTGTGTTTGGCACCATTTACACCATGGTGAAGACTGAGGGCCCGCGGAGTCTGTACAGTGGTTTGGTGGCAGGGCTGCACAGACAGATGAGCTTCGCCTCGGTCCGCATCGGCCTGTACGACACCATGAAGCAGTTCTACACCAGAGGCTCGGAGAGTATGTGACAATATGTTTCTGTGTACAGTCACGCAGAGGAGAAGATCCATGTTTCAGTTTAACATAGTAATAAGATGTAATTTACCATCATCTTACATCAGTTTCTTTCAAGGCAGATATTATTCAAGTTATTGAACACGTTCACCTAATTTTTTGATGATTTTATTAATGATTAAATGATGATTAAATAATCAGGCTGTAAAAATTAGAAGCCACATATATTTATTTAATTTTAATAGAATTTGGGGCATGAAAATAAAGCAAATTTTATAATTTTGTAAACTAGAATTATCAAATTTATTTCAATAAAGAGTTTTTAACTTGACTTTAAAAACTAATGATTACCAGAATAGCAGATATAATCTCTGTCAATAAACTTAGTGACTTTTCATTCAACCAAACAAACCAGCCAGTCCTGCAGTTTGGTTTGAGAGCGGCAGGTCAGGCCAAGTCATCTCAGCATTGTAACTAAAGCAAATACAATAAGCATACAAATACATCCATGGATTGATGGAAGGATCATGATCATACAGTTGCAAAACAATATGCTTTGATGCTTTAAAAAAATCTGATGTTTTTGTTCAAAATGCAAAAAGCTCCATTTTCTGAGCAGGTTTTTACAGAGAACCAGCTGCAGGATATGGGGCATAGGGCAGATTCCTCTCACAGAGAACGGATCTGTTTATGCCTGAGGCCTTACCTGATTTCCCTGAAACACTGAGATATTGTTAAGTTGAAAGGGTTTAGCATGAGAGACATCTTCTGTCTGCACATCAGGTTTACATCCTCACCCACTGCCTTTGCTGCAGTTTGATTCAAGTTTTACAGTTTGTTTCCTGCTGTGGTCTTTCACCTTTCACCCCAACGTTCATTCATGCAAATGCTTATCATAAAGCTTTGGAACTGAGAGAAGACTTTGATATAGCATTTAATTTTTTAAAAGTGAAATACGTTCTTGACAGTCATATAACAAGCCTAACAAACTTTTTTATCAGCTCCACAACTGTATACCTTTTTGTCTACATACCAGTCATTTTATTATGCCATCATTATTAGTTTAGACTCTAAATAGAAAATTAGTGTCTCACATGGCTTTCTTGCTTGTCAGATGCAGGAATTGGGACTCGAATCTTGGCGGGCTGCACTACAGGAGCGATGGCGGTGTCCTTCGCTCAGCCCACTGATGTGGTGAAGGTCAGGTTCCAGGCTCAGGTGCGTCTGCCTGAGAGCGGCGCTGTGAAGAGGTACAACAGCACGATTGATGCCTACAAGACCATAGCCAGGGAAGAGGGTGTTAAAGGGCTCTGGAAAGGTAAATTTTAAAGGGGAAAAGAATTAATAGCCACTTTAGTTGTTTGTGTCAAAAGACAGTTATCACTATATGGTTAGAAATATTGTTGTTTTTTTCAAAGCCTAAATTCAAATTAACTTACCTATACCATATATCATATACCATATCCACCATATCAAGTGCATGTTTTGACAATGATGTAAAAAATGCTTAAATTAGATACACTGACTCATGTGATGTCATGTGAGTCAGTGACTCAACTCAAGGCTGTGATTGCCTCTGGAGTAACACACCTGATTCTAAGCTGAAATGTTGGCAGCTAGAATTGCATTGTGTGTAATGTAGTACTCAAATTACAAGGAAGAAGAATGTGAGGAGTGAGAAAGGTGATATTTTGGTTCTGCTGCACTGATGCAAATATTTAGTACTTTTTAATGTTCTCCAGGTTGTTGGTTTTTTATGTTAACGATGCTGAGCTGTTTCTTCAGGCTGTCTACCAAACATATGTCGCAATTCCATCGTAAACTGCTCCGAGCTGGTGACCTATGACATCATCAAAGAGCTCATCCTGAAGTACAATCTGATGACAGGCAAGTGAAAACCCTTCAGGTGCTTCTTCGTTTTATTTTTATTGTTCCTGTGTTTTCTGTTACCCTTAATAACGATTACCAACATTTTGTTGTCAACAGACAACATGCCGTGTCACTTCACAGCAGCCTTCGCAGCAGGTTTCTGCACCACCATTGTGGCATCTCCAGTGGATGTAGTGAAAACACGCTACATGAATTCAGTGCCTGGGCAGTATAACAATGCTATCAACTGTACCTTAACCATGCTGGTTAAAGAGGGACCCACAGCTTTCTATAAGGGGTTTGTAGTGTAGTTATCTAATGCAAGCAAACACATCACTGACAAAACAAAAAGTAAAAAAATGACGTTTGCCTTTTGTCTTGACTTATCTAATATTTTCTTTTCTTATTATAGATTTATGCCCTCGTTTCTTCGTCTGGGTTCCTGGAACATTGTGATGTTTGTGAGCTACGAGCAGATTAAAAGAGCTGTGGTAAGACTTCAGCTCTGATCTCTCAGGCCGCTGGAGGATATTGATTGAGTTATTGGTGTGGCAAAGCCCGGACCCTCTTACCACACCCTCAGCTGCCTCACAACCAAACAGGCTGTGTATCAAGCAGCAAGTGCTTCAGAGACACGGTGTTATTATCACTGGTCTTGGTCCAGACCTGGGATAAAACTGCACGTGTTTCATATGACAGAAGCTGTGTTCAGAGGAAAAACTGCATGGATGATTAATGGTAAAATTTTGCTGACTTGTGCACATTACCAGAAGGAGCTGTTTCCAATGATTTCATACCTTTTCCACAGAAGATATTTCGACATGTCGAAGTGGGAACAACACGGTCATAAACAGTGACCTCAATAAGGCTGAATTCCAATTTGCTGTTCCCTTTCTTGCACACTGGTTTATTGTCATGACTTACACTTTAAAACAACCCAGCCATTAGTTTAGTTTAGTTTAGTTTAGTTTAGTTTGGTTTAGTTTAGTTTAGTTTAGTTTAGTTTAGTTTAGTTTGGTTTGGTTTGGTTTAGTTTGGTTTAGTTTACAGTCACAAGTCAAAATGTCTGCTGAGGAGGAGGGGGGCATACTGAGTGAGATCTGGTCTGAAGAAGGATGCAGGGTTTCCATCTGTCAGATCATTTACATTAATTTCTGGTTTTCTTTGATTATCTTTGTGATTTTTGTTTTTCATGTGTGGCTTTAGTTAAACTATCATGTTTTAATGTAGAAAAATCATATACATGATTTCATATAAATCTCTTGGAACTAGAGTCACAATTAATGGTGATTTTTTATTAAGGATAATTCTTCCGTTTGTCCTCAAAAATAATCATTTCATATTTTGGTCTTTAAAATCCCGATATAAATGACCCGATCTTTTGTTTTGTACCGTCACAAAGGTATTGGAAAAGAGTAACAACTGGCATTTGCTGATTTTATCTCAGTCTAGTGATAACATTTATTTTTTTCAAGGACCATTTCAGCTCTAACAAGAATTAGATAAATTTATTTAATGCTTAAAATACCACAAATATATCTCATACCATACAATGTACATATTCATATTATAAGGATATTGAAAAGTTAAACTAATTCTTAATAATAAAAAAAATATTGATCCAAACAAAGACAAGGCATCTTTCACTAACTAAATGCAGTATGACTTGAATATGCCAAAAATATGAAAGTGGTGCTCACAGCAGAGCCAGATGGATGGAGGGTGAACTTGTTCAGCTTCACCTGTGGCTCCACCTCTATGGACCTCAAGTACCAGCCAATCAGAGTAATGCTTTTCTCTGATTGGCTGTGTAATGCCTTACTCTGATTGGCTGGTACTTGGAGCAAATATTATGTTTGTATTACAAACATAATGTTTCTCATGTGAGAATTCTGATTTTAAATTAATTGGAACAGTCACAGTGTCGGATCCTCGCCCTTTTCAAGTAGTGCTCACTCATCCAGTGAGCGAGTTGTGTAGGGTCCGGACCCCCAGTGGCCCTGCAGCAATCAACCTCTCAAAATACCCTTTAAAAAAAAGAGTTCAACCAACACTGACCCACATTCGTATATACAATGGACCCCACAGAGTGTCACACCATACCTGCTTTACTACCCTGCCGGATGCTGTTACAGATACTCAGCTGTAGAATGTCCCAGTGTGACCATTCACGGGCACAACACACAGACAAAATGCCCCCATTAGTTACCTTTGCTAACAGCAAATTTAAATGCTATGTTAACATTAACACTGATTTATATGTGTTGTCATATTTTTAAAACACTAAAACAAATCTTAAAATATACTTACTCAGTAATTAAATTTAAGTGCACAGTAAAGAAATGACAGCCTATCAGTTTTTTCAGCAAGGGTGGATTCACTGTGGCTTTTTAAACATCGCTGAAATCTGAACTCAGCATATGTAAACTCTTTTGTGCTCACGTCTTTTATACTTTTTATTTTTCACATAATTTATGGAAAAATGAGCAGGCTCTCCATCAAACACTGCAAAGAAATGGAGGCGATAGCACAAAACAATCAGCTGACAGACGAGAAAATTGCCCAGTTTGAGTGTTGTGGGACAAAAGAGGCTGCTGACAAAGATGTAACTGAAGTCCGTAGTGTAACAAAAGCCTTTGAACGTGCTCCACCTTGCTAATCATCTCCTGTAGTGCCAACCAGGTTTCTCCATGGTTGAATTAGTATGGCAAGCTGTATTGGGCCATATGGCACCCTGGCTAACCTTTGGTTGTATTAGGAGAGTCAACTGAATGAGAAAACAGAAAGATATTGAACATGTGATGAGTTTGGCAGGATTCCACTTTGCCTTCAACTGAAAAAAATAAAATCTAAATCTAATCTAAACTTAACCTTTAAGTGTGTAGCTGTGAGCTTGAACTAAATAATTGGTCTGTGGTCCTTTGCTGACCTTGGCAGGAGCCTCAGCACACAGTCAGTCAGACATATCAGGTGTCGGTGAGCAGTTCAAGTTCACTGAGCCAACCGTTCACTGTTTTTCTGACCCAAGGGAACCCAGATATGTTCTTACCACACATGTTGACCTGCATGTTTTCATTTTGAGCTAATGAACACCTAGAAAGTAGAGTTTAATATTAGTTTAGTATTTAATATCAAACACATGATTTGACTCAATATAACGGATTATATCTAACAGTCAGGGTAAACTTTATTGAAACATTTGAATAATGCTTTTTAGTTATTTTTGTTGATTCCTTATTGCGTCTTAATATTTCTGTTGTGAATAATTTAAAAGGAGAAACTCTCAAAGTTTACAACTCTTTCTGAGTATTTTTTAATATCTGTCAGCAGTTTAAAGTATTTGGATCGTGATTATTGGATAATCACACCGAATTTATGTTAATAAACATCACATTGAGCTCAAATTTGGGGAGATTTTTCGCACTCAGTGAGACTCTGATCAGGATAAATAAGTCAAAAATACAAGATTTTATTCCAAAACTTTGAATTCTACAGAGTTTGACGAGTATATATAAATAATTTTATTAACTTTGTAATGTAAAGCTTTCATTATGTACAATCCCATAGCTTGCTGTCATAACATGCAACTGTGAAATATGTTATTATCTTTATACTCAAATATACCATGCCTTTTACAGAACATGCCAAACTTATTCATCAGTGATGTTGTTGTAACAGCAAATAAAAAAATGAAATCCTAATTTTTTATTTTTTTTTTATTTTCTGGTAACTATTTCTGCTTTGTTAATTTTTCTTAAGAACAAAAACACAATTTGAGATTAGATTTAACTTCATCGTGGTGCTTGCTGATGCCTCCTCTGCTGCACCTTTAGTGGCTGAAGACGGACGGGTCTTGCAGGCCATTTTGGGCCTCGTCCATGTATCCCTGCACATCTGGTCTCATTGTAATCAAGACAAAATGGTAAATGCTGTAGACTGAGGCTTGTGTCTGCATGGGAACCAAAGGGCAGCAGGAGCGGAGGATGGCAGCAGGCTGGTAGGACAACAGCTGTGGTCAGACTGCAGACGGGGAGGCAGACGTTTCGCATCTGCTCAGGAAAACTGGCTGAGAAATACTGAGCGTCAGACTGAATCTCACTGAGCCTCTGTGCTGATTTAAGATCGATCGTTTCCTGGAGTTTCCTCAGAAGGATCAACCTGATGTGTTGGAGTTTCCGCAAGCTGAGAAAAGAATCCAAAAAACCTGCAAGTGGCTTTTTTCCCTCTGCAAACCTCTGAAACAGCAGCTGTGAAGACAAACATCTTATTATTTTGAAAAACGCACACAAAATGCTACACCTGCTTTGCAACAACAGCCCGAGTTTCTGACCCTTTTGACTTTGTGGTAAAAAAAACTAGGCTGACGTGTTTTTTTGGTCTACTTCTCTCCTTTTAACCAGCTGTTTCTCCGGCACGTCTGTTGTTTCTGTTCTTGTCCTCACTTGTTTTTTAAAAAAAGTGTGGTGGTTTGTTAGTGGCACATTATACAGCATGTTACTACTCCACTACTATTGTGATTACAAAAATACCTTGATACGATTAAACATGTGAAAAAAAGGTAAATGTAGTTTTTATGCTGATGGAAATACCAAGCTGCAAGTCCAAAGTTCATCAGACACACTTGTTATTGTGTGGAAATCCTTTGTTAGGCACTATATCATTATCTGCTGTGTATTTAACAAATTAACAAGGTAATTAAATATTTGCTGTAATTTAACGGTTACTGTAAATGAAATACAGCTCAAACTTACACTAATCAAACTGATATCGAAAGAGAATTAAAAAACTTACCTCGCACTCCTCCTCTACATGGTTGATCTTCTTTAAGAGACACCGCTGAGCATAATGCACACTGTATTTTTCTACTGCAGAACACAATTAGAAAATGTAGGCATTGGCATGGAAGTTAAGGCATGCGGCTTATATGCAGAGCACTTTTCAGGACTCACCAAGTTGCTCTTGCTTGGCCTGGATGATGCTCCTTAGTTTTTCCAGTTCCTTGTACTTCATTGCAAGCAGCAACTTCGAATCTCTAAATTGAGGTTTTTGAGAAAGAGTAACTTTTGCCATTTTTTGATTTGAAATAAGTACCTTCTCTGCAGCTTTCTGCAGGCCCTGCAACTGGAAATGACAACATGTAGTTTAAAAAAAAAAATTGAATCCTTAAAGAATTAACATATAATCTGCATAATACAACCACTGTTTTAGTTTGCCATCCTAATTTTCTGTATAGCAAACACCTTGTGACTTATTCAGCATCAAAATTCAACTCATTTAATTCACCTTGTCACTGCACCTGACGATGTGATTTATTTTGTTTTCATCTTCCAGCAGCTCTCGCAGCTCTCTGGTCTTCAGAGCACCAAACTGCACCGACAGAGACATGCTGACACTGGATGCTCTTTGCTTCATTTAAGTTTGGTGCCTGTTTGTTCCCGATGTGTCCTGCTGTGGCGCAATGTGAGCTGTTAATGTTGCATTCACGGACTGTCGGAAAACTATACGACAATGGCACCAAAAGAAAATTCTTCTCTCATATTACATGACTGAACTTAAAAAGCAACGTGTTTGGTTTTCTGCTCAGTGATTCTGCGATAATAACAGTGATAGAAAAATTAAAGTCAGTATGCTGCAGCTGTATTGTCATGCCTACAATTTGCCTACATGCCTACTTTACATTCAATGCAGCTTTTGCATTTTAAAAGATAACATCAATGAATAGCATTACCGCATTGTCACTGTCTGCAGTGTTTTCTTCGATCATGTGCGTTTGTTTGGTTAATATCCTGGGTTTCATTTGTGTAACGTTTGACTATTGATGTTCAAAAATCCCAGTCAACTCTCAGCCAGTGTGATGAACGTAGTGTCCACAGTGTCTGCTGTACCTGAAGACCCAACAGCTTTTAGTGAAAAAAATACAGGATAAACAAAACTGGTGGCAAAAAATAATCATGAGGGAAAAGCATTAAAATATTCAGTAATAGTATATTATATAAGTATATTATAATATATTTATCCTCTCTTTTTCAAAAACTATTATTCATGCACCGATTTTCCTCTACCTGTTGTATCTGTGGTATCGTTTTTTTATGTTTTGCTATCATTGAGTGCTTTATTCCATTTTACTTTTGAATTGTGTTATCATCCAGCCTTATTTTATTTGTTTCATTGCAGCCTTGACATTAAACTACATAAAGTGCTTAGGACTTCATTTCTAAACAAACTCTCAGCTACAAAGTTTATTAGTGTTATTATTTATTCTACTTTTTTAATCAGGATTTTTTAATTTATAATAAAACACTTTATTCTAAGAAATATTAAATGTTCATTGACCTATAAATACAATATTATTCCAATTTTGTCATAGAAAATGTCACTTTTGGGTTTTACAGTTTTCAGGCACAAATATCAAAAAGCCTTTTAATTATATTCAACACTGGAAGAGATAAGATGCATGCATTTAGGTTATTTTTTGGCTGGTTTACCTCTGCACTACATGTGAGTGGTGAATTTATCGCCCACATAGTCATGAGAAGAGCTCTTACACACCAGAGTGAATGATGCTGTGTTGTTCTGCACAGACTTACTATGTGTTTCCGGCATCCCGTCACTGAGGGTTTACTCTGAGCTTTTGTGTATGTCCTGATGTCACCACAGTGTTCTTTCAGACAGTGTCTCCCTGCCGGCCTCAGAATAACTCAGCTATATGTGGCCTCGGTTAATCCCTAAGACGAGCGCTGCAGAGCTCCTTTACTGCCCGTCAGTGAAAGTCCTGCACTGAGACACACAGGACTTTTCCCTCCTGAGAGCAGCTACACAACATGGAGCTTAACCACAGCAGCCCTCAGCACAGGACACCTGCAGCATGTGAGTAAATAACTTACCTCATCCGTGATTTCTCACAGTGTTTTATTAGTTTTTATGTATTGAAGGGGATTTGGATGAGAATTGGGTTTGCAGTGCGTATAAGTATATTGTTTATCATTTTCCATACTCAAGTTTAACAGTTATACATGTTGCAAAAGGCTTTTTTAAAAAAACAATAAATAAATACGTTAATTACTTTAGAGTAATAGCTTTGTGTGCTCTGTAAGATTGTATATTTACTTGCTTGTTGAAGCTATCTACTTAGTTGCATAACAAGCTTTTCAGTTCCCCATGCTGTATTTTAGGCAGCTGATCAGGAGTTGATCTACTGCTAAACTGTTGTTTACTGTGTTTTTATCTTGAACGTTATCTTAATTTTTTCTCCAAGAGTTTTGCAAACTGTTAAAGTTGGGCAAGACAGCAGATTGTTTCCTGGTTTAAAGCTGCAGTTTGGGTGCTGAGAGACTTAAATGTTGATGAAAACAAAAAAAAATTCACACATAAAGGGCCTTCACATAAACTGCTCGAAATACTGCAGTTTAAAAAGCCAGCTGACAACCACCAAGCCACGCATTCAGGCCATAGATTCATTCTGTTCTGGATATTTCAGCAAAAAGTGCTTATTTTAGATATTTAAACATAAAATTTCCAAAAGCCTCAGATCACAAAAGTACTTATGTAAGCGTGATGCTGGGTAATTTCAAGGTAATTTCCTTTTTACTCACACCATCTGTACAAAAACTGTTGCTTTTTTATATGTCAACTGAATGAAGTAAGAATTTGAACCTGTAGCTTTATTCAATGTTCAAATCTGTGTTGTCTTTCAGTGCAGTGATGCATCCTCTGATGCTTCTGCCAGGCTGAGACTTGGAGCTATGAGTGAACCAGAATTAACCGCCTTGGACGCAGACACTGTCTGCAGGCCGGAGCTGGACTCTGAGCAAAACGGCGAGCTGGCTGACTTGATTGCAGCTATGAATATGGCTGCGAACCGCATGACTCCACCTAATGGTTACAGGTCGGGCACCCCGAGGTCCACCAGCTCTCACAGAGCTCGACTCTCAGACAGGAAGCTGTCACTGCAGGAGAGGGGGACCCGCATGGCCCGACAGCCCACCATCGAGACCAAACGTGTGTCCATCACAGATGCTGATGTGAGGAGATCTGAGCTGCAGAAATGATATTATGAGTTGGAAATTTGACTTCAATTAACATGTTATTAATAAAATCCTTCAATGATTTAATTCTCCTCTTATATTCTGTAGGATTGTGTCCAGCTCAACCAGTATAAACTCAACAAAGAAATTGGAAAGGTGATTTTTCAGTGCAGTACATAAGCAACCTAAAACAGGAGTGATGCATTTATAAAGCCCTTCATCTCTGTTATCTCTACACTCCAGGGTTCATACGGAGTGGTGAAACTAGCTTATAATGAAGATTCTGAACAATACTATGTAAGTTGAAACAGTAAACTGTGCCTTTATGTTCACAGTGTTTAAATGTCAGTTGATGTGACTGTCTTTTGCTCAACATCTTTTGTTTAGGCCATGAAAGTTGTTTCAAAGAAGAAGCTAATGAGGCAGTGCGGATTTTTGCGTGAGTAAAAAAAATTTTTGAATGTCAAATGAGCATTCGCTTCCTGAGGTGGTGGTGATGGTGTGGTTTTATTGTTGTGTGTTTGTGTGTAATGCCAGGCCGCCCCCCTCCCCCAGGATCAAACTCACAGCAGGATCTCTTTCCTAAAGCCGTGTTGCCTCTGGATAAAGTGTACAAAGAGATCGCCATCCTGAAGAAACTGGACCATCATAACGTTGTTAAACTTGTGGAGGTCAGTCAGATGGCTCAGTTCTCACCTGCTGTGAATTTCCTGCAACCTTTGAAAAGCATGTAAAGTCTGTGTTTGAATCGCTATCTAGAAGGCAAAAATGGTATCTGAGCATCTCCAGATGAAGATGGGATACAAATTTTGAACTGGACCTTAAAAATTTGTGTAAACAGAGCAGAATATGACATTTCTTGCAGGTCCTTGATGATCCTGATGAAGATGGACTTCATATGGGTGAGGCCTTATCAGTCTCTTTATCAGTAACTGTATTTAGCTGCTTATATGTCCTGATAAAGTGAGGGGGTTGTTAAATTCTGATTATTTGTCCTCAAGCCTTCGAGTTGATGACAAAAGGGTATGTTTTTGCGCATGTATGTATTCTGTCACATTCCCAAAATGTAATAGTTTGTTCATTTAAAATGTTCTTTAAATCAAATCTCCATCACGTTTTTCTCCTCCTCTTATGTTGGTCAGTCCAGTGATGGAGGTGCCTACAGATGACCCCTTCACAGAGGAGCAGGCTCGCTTTTACTTCAGAGATGTCGTCCTGGGAATAGAGTACTGTAAGTTCAGATTTAGTATTAAATATTTCATAAATAGTCAAGACATTAAATTTTTTCATAACTTTTGCTTTAATTAAATTCAAGACAGAGATACAATTATCACTGACATTTTATGGCTTTTTAAGAAAAGATCCTGTCTTTTTCGTCTCAATTTTGCATGACTACAGTTACAGCAAAAAGCACCACCTTCCTTACAGCTGCTCTAAAATGACCATGGAGGAAATATTTCAGTGCTGCTCAGCAGACAATCAACATACTGACTTCTCTGCTCTCTCTACATCTTCCAGTGCACTACCACAAGATCATCCACAGGGACATCAAACCCTCCAACCTGCTGCTGGGGGACGACGGACACGTCAAGATCGCAGACTTTGGAGTAAGCAACGAGTTCGAGGGGACGGATGCACTCCTGTCGAGCACAGCGGGGACACCGGCCTTCATGGCCCCCGAGATGATGACTGAACATGAGCAGAGTTTCAGTGGAAAGGTGAGAAAAAAAGGCCTTGTTTTGGTCAACAGACCATGAAATTCACCTGAAGAACATGCAGTATGTTCTGGATGTGACTCATCATATCCAACTGTGGAATTATGTCCAAATGACTACTAAAAGCTTCTCAATAATGACACATCCATGATAATCACTGTGTTTGTTGACCAGGCATTAGACGTGTGGGCGATGGGAGTCACACTGTACTGTTTCATCATTGGGAAGGTGAGGGTGTTCATAGAAACATGCTTGTAGCATGAAAAGCCAGAACATTTTATTCATATCATGTTGTCTGTCTTGTTTCAGTGCCCTTTTTATGATGAATATATCGTCGCTCTGCACAACAAGATCAAGAACAAACCTGTGGAGTTTCCAGAGATGTGAGCAAACATACAGACAGCAGCAAAGCTCTTTATAATAACATTATAATATCACATTTTCTCTGGTTATTAAATAATATGATATATATATATATATATGTGTGTGTGTG
>JAQMCX010000055.1:878195-913908 GCA_029814765.1 Acanthurus leucopareius | reverse complement strand
TATATATGTATGTATATATGTATAAAGGATACACATATACACCTAATGCTTTCCCCTTTCCCCTGTACAAATGTCATGAGCAGAGAAATCTGCAATTAAGACCAATTACAGTCTTTTTTTAATCCAGGCTGGAAACACGTTTGTTTCTGCAGCTAAGTTGGGCATTTTATTTTTTTAATTCTTGGGACTATGATGATTGACTAACTTTGGGGCAAGCCTCAAGTGGCAATTCAAGGAACTGCAGTTTTTGGCACCTAAACACTGGCTTCATTTTTCAACCCTGGAGGTTTAAACCAAGAGTCTTAACACTTCTGTAGTGTAAATATATCCACAGGGCTGATAACTGCATGTGGCAGCAGCTGACTTTGAAAAAAAATACAATCATTTTCACACTTTGTAGAACTGTTACAGGAGATGTGAATGTTAACAAATCTTTATAGACTCGCTTCTGAACATATTTGTACATATTTTATTTATAGCATTAGGGCAGTCTTTATCAGTATTGTTCCCAAATGAATCACTTGTCAAATCAGGTGAAACATAAGAGGAATTAGCTGTATGAACACCAGCTCCCTTCCACAATGCAATGTTGTACGCAATTATATCAGCTGGTAGTTAGGCTAGATAGGTTAAACTGTCAGCCCTGAAAAAAGAAAGAGGGTTTATTCCCCTTTTTTTCCTTATTGTCATGTGTCAGGAATAAAAATGTCAAAATCGTACTTATTTGTAAAACTGTTGCTGTCTTTACAGGCCACTGATAAGTGATGAACTCAGGGAGCTCATTGAAAAAATGCTGGACAAAAACCCTGAAACAAGAATTACTGTCCCTGAAATTAAGGTGACCTACAGTAAAAAACACTTTCATATTATACAAAAGTAGATACAGTCACTGTCAGTTTGTGTTGTTTGTACTTTTATGTGTGCATGTCGTTGCAGCTCCATCCGTGGGTGACAGAGAGTGGCTCCAATCCTCTTCCTCTGGAGGAGGAGCACTGCACAGCGGTGGAGGTCACTGAGGAGGAGGTGCAGAACAGCGTCAAACTCATCACCAGCCTTTCCACTGTGGTGAGTCACACGTCACTACCTCTCTAGACATTATTTAACACTTTCAAGACCCACAACTGGCTACTTATTTGAGTGTTTCGAGTTAATTATCTCAGCTGCAATAATTACATTTAGCTCTCTCAGATTAATGCTTTTATGCCTTTTTTTTAAAATCTCATCTCCTCTGAAATTTTGGAGGAATTTTGCCAAGTCTTAATGCAGATTTACAATCAGTGTTGAAGGTAAATGTAGTCCATTAAATCAATCATCTGCTCAGTGTGTGCTATACTGACCGAGACATCTGAGTTCTCCCACAATGCCGTGCCGGCATTGCTTACATATACAGGAGTGTATCATCACTGAGTTAAGATGAAGGAACAAGTTTGTTTTATTTCTGTGCTGCCAAAATGATGAGACTTAAAATCCAAGATAAAATAGTGTCCAACTCTTCTTTAGCACCAATTCTGTCACTGCACAAAAAATTATGAAGCTGGTGTCAGAAGAAAAACAGGATTTGCAGCAGAAAAACTCAGCTTTCTCAATCAATAAAGCATGCACTGAAAAACTAATGGGACCAATTGATTGCGTTTACCATCAATACTAATTGAACATTTACATAAAATGTGGGGAATTTTCCCCTGAAGACTCAGGGTCAATGCATCACCTAACGTAGCCTCAACTAAGAGGAAATCTCAACCATTACATCTACAAACTGTTCCTCTAAAATCTCAAGATAAAGGTAATGTTAAGCACAGAGGGCAACGAAAAAGCATTTAGCTTTCAAAGCTTTCAAAGCTGTGAAACTGCAATATTTATACAACAGCTTTGAAGAGTCATTCACCCGTAATTAATTATAGGGGCATTTTCCATCAGTCAAATCCTATAAAACCCAAATTTGACATTGAAATGTGTTGGTGTAGAGACTTAATGGGCATTATGAGAATGTTTTGTATTTTCATTGAGACTGTCTCTGATGTCCACTGCAGATTCTGGTAAAGTCCATGCTGAGGAAGCGGTCTTTCAGTAATCCCTTTGAGTGTCAGGGCAGACGGGCAGAAAGGTCCATGTCTGCCCCTGGAGGTCTTCTTACGTAAGTAGCCTACTCTGCAAATCCTGCCTGCTCCACTCTGTTAAACTGCCAGCTCTGCGATTAGGCCTCTAACAAAACAAAGCAGCGAGCAGATGCTTGGATAAAAATAGATCAGTCCCTTTCATACTTCTTATGTGCAGCGTGTGTTTCACATATTTAATATATTAGAGCTATCATCACACATAGACCATTAATGTTTAGACACTGACTAGCTCTTGTACTGTATTTGTTTTGTTTTCGTCCTGTTTTTTTTTTTTTTACATCATGGCAGCACACTCAGGCAGATAAAAGCATTTGTCCTCTCTGATAAGCTAAATGGATGCCCCTGCAGCAGCAGTAATGGCTGTGCTGCTTTTATTTTCCATTAACAAGCCAGTGCTGTCTGTGGGGGGCTGCTGGCACAGCTAATTACACCTCCATGTGAAGAGATGTGGAGCTGCAGCTACATCCTCCTCCACACATGCCCAGGCACCACCACCAGTCCTACAGCACTGCAGTCTCCCACACAGTGAAATCTGTGCGGATCAGCCTGTCTGCACAGACTGACACATGTGATATGTAAATGGTGAACGCAGGTCTGTTTGGGCTTTTAAATGATAAAAATGGCTTAAATGGGATGCTGAAATTAAAGGTAAACATTTTCCACTTTACAGGTGTAGTTTTACTCTGCAGTTGGCTTAAAGAAGAAGATCAAATGCTTTAATTTGATCTTCTTGGAGGGATGATGTATTGTGGCGTAGTGTTCCAGAAATTTTAATATTTCACCTTACTACTGTCATAACATACATTTAGTTTTAGATCTTTCTGTTAAGTTAAATCTAAACTCTGGTCTGATTTAATTTAACAGAAGCGGAAGGTTCTCCTGTTTGGAGACCCAAGCTGATCAGAAAATGCATTATGTTATTAATAATCCCAAAAATTAACACAGACAAAATATTTCGCTAAACTATGTAATTTCGGAAACTTTAATTTATACACTTTATCTCTAACTCGTTATTTGCTCAATATTAATAACACCTGGACAGCATTTTAAAACACAGCTCATTGTCATGAAATGCTATTTCATCCAGCTCCTTTATACAGTAACAGAGTTGATTGCAGGTATTTTTTGTCAGTTTCAGTATGTTTAGTTTTTCCAAGCAGAACAGAGTCAGAAATTTGATTGGCTGTTCCCAAAATAAGTAATCAATTGACAGACTCTCTGTTCGCTTCAATAACTTCAGCATTCATTAGGAAAATTGGGAAATTTTGTAAAATAAAAACAATACATAAAAAAATCGCTGGAATTTAGTAAATTGACCTTCTATGAACTCAGGTACTGTGATGAAGGAAAAATAAAACAGGCATTTTATCATGTTAAGTTCATTTATAAAATCATTCTCTTTTTAGCAGTGAACACTTTAGGTCTTTACGTGTGCTCCTGTGTAAAACATCTATTGGAAATATTACTGATTTCTTGATGGAGGCTGAAAGAATGGAGCCCTTGGGAAGTTCAGTTTCTTACTGAGAAATAAAGGAAAAGATTGATATCAGTCTACATTTTAATACAAAACTACAGCCAGCAGCCAGTTAGCTTAGCTTAGCATAGCATGAAGACTGAAAGCAGGGGATAAGTTAGCTTGGGGCTGCTCAAAGGTAACAAATTCCTCCTATCAGAATCTCTAAGGCTCACTAATTAACACATTATTTTGCACAAAAACTGAAATATATATATTTTTTTTAAAAAAACAACTACAACAATGATTTGTGGGTTTAAATGTGGCACATGACCCTCTATAAAAACCTCAAATTGTCACCTATATGGTATGTTTTTGTAACAAAATGAATCAAACGGGATACAACATGTTAATTAGTGAGCTTCAGAGTTGCTAGTAGATAGACTTTGTTACCTTTGGATTGAGTAAACAAGCTGTTTTGCCTGTTAACAGGCTTTATGTAAAGCTAAACTAAGCTAACTGGTTGCTAACTGTGGCTCCATATGTGCTTTTCAGACTAATTTTTTTTCTCCTAACTCTGCGAAATGACTCTGTATTTTCCAAAGTGTCTAACTTTACCTATAAACTGCTGTAATCCTGCTATATTAAAATCTACACTAATAATTAACTGTGTTTTAAACTACACAAGTATACATTCTGGCCTCTCACATTACATCTCCTTCTTGCAGTGGTTCTTGGGGCTTATTGGGGTCTTCGCCTCAGCTTCATCCTTCCTTGAGGTAAATTTTATAAAAGCACTTAGGTTGAGCTCATGCGCTTCATACACAGCACAGCTCATCAGTTGTTTGTTCAACCTTAAGAGGATTTAGGAGAGACAAGACCACACAAGGCTCTGAACAAGGAGCTGTACCCAAGATAAATAGCCACACATGGTTGTTCTGTTTGTTCTTGTGGTTGTTTGTGTTGGCTTTCTTTTCTCTCTTGTGTCCTCTAGAGGTTGATGTGAATAAAAAGTGATGAGCTGTCCTGTGGAGGACATGCAGGCTGCTCGATGACAGTTTTAGTCTAGTGTTTCTCTTCCTCCTCCTCATATGTAATCTTAGTACCTTCAATAACATGATGGAGCATTTGTGGCCCACAGGAAAGTCAGCAACGAGGGGAGCAGAGACGGAGAGTTGGAGGACTTGTATGAAGACGATACATTTACAGAGTCCACAGGTTAATTCGACACATGCACACAGATTAAAAAAGGAAGAGAGTGTGCTTATAAATGTTGTATTTTCTACCTGTCTTTGTATTTTTAATTTTCTCCCAATTTAATTTAGCTTCTTGCTCACTGTGATTCAGTACTAATCTCACATTACTATACAAAACTGCTATAATTCTGTAAAACTCTACATCACAAATCACCATAAAGTAAATAGTTTCACAATCTTTAAAATGAAGTCAGATTAGATTTTATTCTGTCCCTCTGATTGTTTATCAATTACAGGTGGTATGATTGTCTATCTAATATATTGTTTGTTTACTTTGTATCGTTGTTAATAATTTAAATGTGCTCCTTTAAGAAGATATTTTTACATTTTCCTACAGCTGTTGAAGATAATAAACATTCTTATTTTGAACCCTGACTTTGAATGATTGCAGGAAATTGCAGCCTCTGTAGAAAACAGCACTTTAGCAGCTTGTTTTGTTGACTTGGAACCACTAGATGGCAACCTTGTGAGAACAAATTGATTATTTTCTCTGTGATCTGTCCTTGGTTTGCTTCTGGCGTTGCTCCTCTTTCCATTTTTACCCCTTTATAATTCTTCAAACTAATAACACTGTCTTTAAATTGATACATTAATTCATAAATAGTCTCCAGTTTGTCTTCTATTCTTATCAAACCTTTGAAAACGCTCTGCTGTGACAGAGAATCCCACATGAAACACACTGTAAAAAAAAACTGCAACCTGATTTCAGTCAGATTATTTTACATTTCATTCATTGCACCAGAAGAGGGAACCATTGTGCTACAATGGCGCTCCCCAAAGCAGGAGGTCGAGTTTGAGCCCTCTGTCAAAGCTACAACCCACCTGAGTGAAATGAAATTGAGCTGGAAATTTGCAGCTAGAGACACTGCAGGCTAATGTATCAGTCATGACAGTGAAAAGATGTTCAAAAAACACCTTGCAAATATTTCAAACCGTTAAATATGGTTCTTCCCACCACAATTATCATCTGGCAGTTGCGCTCACATTATTGAGTTTAGTTGTTCTTTAACATACAATTTTTTTTTTTTGCCAAAAGCAACAATGCAACTTTGAAAACAGTGTAAAACAACAAATTCCATCACAATGATTATAAAAAAGAAACCATGAGATTCCAAAAATGAAAAGAGTTTAGCAAAAAGCTAATTAAGGGTGCCCCCCCAATGAAGAAAACAACAAAAACTGCTTTCTAAGGTTCTTTTCTGGTGGAGAAAATGTGATGCAGGTTCATACAGGGCCCTGCCAGTGCAGAAATGTTATAAACTGTGCTACAGGGTGCCGTCAAGGGGAGAACACCTGAAGACATGCCCTGAGGTGCTCTCTCAATGGAGAAAGTCCAAACTAGCATCTTTGATTCCAGCTCACATGCTTGTTAAGTATTCAGTAGTTCCTTGTGTGCTTTTATTACAGAGCTGTAAAAGTTAACTTTCAATTTGAGTCACATAAAACAGTTTTAATGTAGGGTTTGAAACTGTTACATTGTAAATCCTTCACATCTGAATGTTTGCTGGTGCCCTACTAAATGAGGCCCTTTGCACTTGTTCGCCTGCCTTCAGACTGTATGAGTCAGTGCAGTATTTATTGCTAAGACATTTTATGGTGATTTGTTATTTGTGGTCATGCAAATATTTCCCATGATACTTATCATATATCTTTGGAAATATGAGGAAAAACCAAGGTTTCATTCATTAATGTTATGTTACATCTACATAATCTTTAATATCATCACAATATTTTAACCTTTTAAATATGTTCAAACATTTCAAAGCTGCCAAGGCCACAATGAGCTAAAGAATAAATAGAAAATGAAAATAAAATCTAAGTATCTTCCTGAATTGTAAGAATAAGGCAACTGAAAACCAGTGGAAACTCAAAATTCCATGAAGAAGTCATTTTCAATCAAATGTTTAAGTAGGAGAGCTTTTGTTTGGGGAATTCCACTGTAAACCCCATCTTTACAGAGCATCTTTCAGCAAATGTTTAGCTATTTTTAGTCAAATGTAGGCTGTATCCAAACATTACTCTCTTCTCTCCTGTAATTGTGCTGCAAAAATAGATGCTGCAGTTCCAAGAATAAGGAGGAGGCATGATGCTGCAAAATGTACAATCCTTGAGTAAGAGTGTCATTTCCAGTCACCAGCAAACTGATTAGTGGTTTATCCCGTTAAGCTGTGGATGCACCATTGGTTTTGGAGTGGCAGGCTTTATTAATGTAAAACATCAGGTCCAAACAGAAGAGAGCATGCTGTAGAGTGGGCCTGAAAGTTTCTCTGGGGGTGTGTAGGCTAGTAGGTGGAACAATATCTCTGATAGTCTGAGGCAAAACAGTGCAATGTGTAGAGGAGACAACGGCAACAGCAATTAGCAGAGTCAAGAGGCTTTGGATTTAATTAAAAAATCTTTTTTTAAACAAAATATCTGGGAACCACCTTTTAAAATGGGGTCAGATACATAAAGACTATCACCATCACTGTCTTTTTTTGGGGGGGGGGGCTCATTTGTTTTCTTCCAAGGAGTTAGATGAGAAGATTAATGCCATTTCATAACTGTACAATAAATGCGAAGTTACAGTTAGCTTAGTTAAACATTAAGACTGTTGTCAAGGTGAAAACAGCTAGCCTGTGACCATGTTTGAGGAACACATAGTACAAGTGACCTCGAACAACATGTTAATATTTCCACTTTCAATGATAAAAGCGGCTGTAAATAGTCCTGAAATATTAATCTGTTGGATAAAACTAAGAAAACCACGTTTATTTGTTTTGAATCTATGATTTTTGGACCAGTTAACCAAATAAGATAAAAGTGTTTATTGCAGGCAGACAGATTTTGTTGCATTTTAACAGAATCAGTTTAACTTTTTTTTCTTTTACCTGTTTTCAGTCTTTTATGCTAAACAAAGCTAACCATCTCCAGCCAGTCTCATACAAAGACATTAAGTTTCTCATCTCACTCTCAATATAAGGCAAATAAACCTGCATCACATTGACGTATCATGTGGATATGGCTCTTGTAGCTTATTATCTTTGTTAAACAATTCAGGCTGGTTCATTTACTTATGCATTTTTTTGTTCTCAAATTGATTTGCATAAAAGCAGTAGAGAGAATGTCGAAGCCTTACAGAGAGGAGAGCTTGGTGATGTATATCAATCATGACTGACACTAAATTATTACTATTATCTGATCAGTGGGAGACTGTGTTTTAAAGCGGTAGCAGCACAAATCCCATCACAGATAAACATCTCATATCCTCGAGTGGCCGATAGCCTCTCAAAGAGCACAGACCAAAAAATTTTTAAAATATGAAATAGAATAAACAAGATAAACTCCTCTGTTATATTTTGTGAGTGAACTGCTCTGAAAACATGTTAAGATGTAAAATAAAACCAACTCTTAAGCCTCTGCAGGCTGAAATGGTTCATGAGAGCATTTGTATTCCTGCAGTCAGCCCATTTTTCTGCCGCTGCAGTTATGTGAAGACCAAAGAGGAGTGTTTCTGAGCAAAGATTTCTGTGGAGACGGTTGCCATGCAACAGCACAATACTGCGCTCATACAGAGTAGTAACTTCACTGTATGACTGCTCTTTTTCCTGAGCCCGCTGCCTGAGTAGTAGTGCAACATTCAATTCTCCTCTGTTCTACTGTATTTACAGCATTTCAAATACATAATAAGGTCTTTATTTTGGGGTTGTAACTGTGGGGCCATTGTTTGGTGGATGGGCAGAGGAAACTTTGCTTCAGAGTCTGGTTCCACACCCAGACTCCCTTACAGTTTCCACGTCTAGAGCCAGCTGTGGTTCAACCTCAGATACTTAGCTAAACACTGGCCCTTGTCTCTTACTGTTCATCCCATAGCCCTGTCACCATGCCACGTTTTGCCTCCTCAGCCTCAGCTGGCTCCATGTTATCCCCCTCTTCCCCCCCTCTCTCACTGGCTTTTTATTCACCACGACTGACCCCACTGGCCCGCTGTCAACTGAACTGTACATCCCCTCAAGGCTGCAAAGCGGAGGAAGGTTTTTCTTTTTTTTTCTTCCTCCCTGCTCTGTTGGGAATCCCCTGAGCCCACATACATAATGAGTCACCAGCTCAGACACTGAGGCAGACCCACAAACACTGGAAGGTATAATTTGTCAGTCGGTTGGCACCTGAGGAGGTAACTGTAAAACAAAGCATGACTGGCTAGACGCGGCTAAGGTAAAAAGATACACATACAGCTCACAGTGAGGACCGGCATAGAAAGAACCCCTTTAACAGCAGAACACAAAGCAAGAAAGGCAAGAAATATTCAAATCTGCTTAGTAATGATATGCAGGGGGCCAAAAGACTGCATGTCTTTAATCAAATCCAGCATTAACAGATGAATCCACAATGCCAGTGTCTTCATATTACATTTGAGTCATTAACAGTTCATTATCACATTGTGAGCCTGCCTGTGGTGGGAGTTAAGACTTCTAAAATAGATGTTACTTGTAATGTGCGGATTCACACCCCAGCCTGCTAGACAAGTGATTAATTTCATTCTCACTTTTATTTTTTGTAAAAACAACCTAAATGTAGAACAATATTAGGAATAAACTGTGTCACTGTGTGTGTGGCCTCCTCGACGCAGACGTCCCAGGTCGGCGCTCTGTCAGAGGAGGTCACACAGATAGGTCACCTTCTCTGACAGTGAGCTGACTGCAGAGGATCGTCCCACCGCAAGACTGTCTAGGGAGGCTTCAGATTCCTCAGGAATGATGTCAAGAAGTCACCTAACCTGCGTCAGCAGCTTAGTGTTGGATTAAAACAGGAACATGTCTAAAACACATTTGTTATCAATACGCTCATCATATTTAGAAGACCGGGAACAGCATTATTTACATGGATGTTATGGTGAATTACTTGTTTTGTGTTATTTTTCTTGAGTATAAATGGTTTTAGTAATCTTAAACTTTGTGGACCTTTAGGAGGAAGTAGCAAAAGGAAAAGATTATAAAGTGCTTAAGAACAGAAAAGCACGCATTTTTACTCTATATTGTCCAAATTAGAAAAAGAACTTAAAATTCACCTTTTTCATCTGCTTTTTTAAAATCTCAAAATATGTGTGACCTTTGTGCCTGAAACATTTTTATCCTCTTTTCTGTCTGTCCTGAAGAGGTTTTCAATGAGTTACTCAGTGACTACAGCAGATTTTCACGTTTTCTACAGAAGCCCTGAATGGACAAAGCGAACACTGACTCTAAAGAAGGCATTTGTATGGAGTTTTGCAGCCATTGTAGGTTCACACTTGGAGGAGGAGGCTGAGCGGAATGATCCTCAGTCCAACAGATAATATAACTTGGTGTCACAGAACTATTTCTATCATCAGCTTTACATAATCACTCTGCACACTTTAAGATTTTGTTTTTGATCAAACATCTTTCACACTGGAAACTCTTTACTTGCCTTTCAGTTAGCAAGTGATTGTTTTTCCTGAGGATTTTCGTTTTAAAGAAATATTGGATTAGAGATATACTGAAACATTATTTAAGAGGAAATTTATAAAATCTTTTAGGCTTCAAATGATATTCGAGAATGTTCACTGTAAAGTAAAGCCTCCTTCATGAAACCCCAGTTATGTAATAAGCACATCAACTAGGAATTTAAGTAATGAAGTTTGAGCATACTTAATGTTATTTTGATGATGATGTTATCTTGTCAGGGAACGTGGTGTGACTGTGACTCTCCTGCAATGGGAGGCCTTGAAAGAACATGCAGAGTGACGTAACTGTGAGACGGTGAGGAGGGGGGAGGACTTAATTTTAGACTCACCTTTTACAAACTTTTGTTCATCAAATAATTCTCTGTAGTTATGAATAATCACTTCCAGTGTTTTTAGGAATCAGTTTGATCACTGAAAATGACAAATATGCTATTGCTTAACTATTTAGATGACGGCAGGGTGGCTGTATGTTGCAGCCAGATAGAGGGCATTCATTTGGGAAATGAAGTTCAAAAAATCATGGAATGACACTTCCTCACAACCTATCAGAAGCAATGTATCCTACAATGTTTTTGGACATGTGCGGCCAAAAATAGTCTTTAAAAACCTTCAGCTCAACGTTGTGGCACTTTTTGATAAATAATACAAAGTCTAAATGTTATCTTGAATAATTTATTTTGCAGCAGTCATGCATAACAGCTGCCTTTGTGCCTGAAAGAGGCAGCAGCGCTCTTTGTCCTTTCTTAAAAAAAAATCATGGTGGAATGAACTTTAAGCTAAATAGCAGGCATCAGAGTTGATTATTTGTCTTATCTGTGCAATTTAATGTCATGGAATGTGTTTGCTCAGCTGGGGGTAAAACTGATGAATCAGACTCTCTTAACCGAAGATATGAACTCTTAGCATCCATACAGCAGCACATAGTCTCTATAGTGGAGAGGCTGTCACATTGATGTCTCTGGTCTACTCACTGTCTACTCACAGGCTGCAGGGAGACCTATTTATAGATCTGTCTCTGTTCTCTGCTTCTACACCGGTCCCCTCTTTCCCTTCATCCCTCTTTTTTCCTCCTTCCCTCCCTGTAATGGGTTGATATTTCTGGAGCTGCACAGCTATTATCTTCTTTGCATCTATGAGGTGCAGATCACGTTACGTCAGATCATAAACTTTTAAAAATCCAACGTGTCTGTCTGTTTTATCAGTATCTGCGCTCAGAAATATAATCTCCCTGTGTTTGGAATCAGCGCTGAAGAATAGCCATTGACTTAAGCGTTAATCCAAGGCTTTATTTCTAACACCTCATTGGTCATGGACTGTCTCACCTCCAGGCCTAAAAACTCCTCCAAACTTGCAAAGCCATCAATCTTTAGTCATCCTTCTTTGAAATCAGACAAAACCCTCTTTGTGGAAACGATTCAAGTTTTAATTACTTGTAAGTAGAACTTCAGGATGTTTTTTTTCCTTTTCTGCTGTCATCCAGTGTCCAAGCCACAGAGCTGTCACTTTCACCACAGAGCAACAACTAGCCATGACAGTCATATAGTATGGTTGGTGATGAATGGCTCAAAAAACGACTGTGAAGCATCAGAGCCACAGAAGGTTAAATGCCTCTCAGCACAGAGGTTTGTAGACAACTTGAATCGATGAGATCAGTGTGGAGTTTACAGGGTACATCAATACACTGTGTTAAAGCTTGTGATGACTTCACAATGAATAAAACACAGCAAACAGCAAAAAATGACATTAGCTAAATGCTAATGTAAGAAAGCTAACATGCTCACAGAACAGTGCTAACAGGCTGATGTTTAACATGTTTATCATCTTTGGTAATTCAGTGGTATTTCACTCCAGAACAAAAATGTCTATAAGCTGATGGTGCCAGAGGAAGTCACCAAAATCAGTGGGGTGCACCCCCTCTTGAGCATGAACACAGACAAAATTTTATGGCAGTCCATCCAATGTTTGTCAAGGCATTCCAGATGATAGTGACCGACCGACAAAGACATCTATAGCATCAAACTTTTAGCATGGCTAAAAAACAAAGTGACGTATAATTTAAGGCCAACCTGCAGGATTGCATTGCCCTGGTTCCCTCAACAAAAAGTCAATGGGATTTTTCCATTGGATTTTGGATCTGAAAATATGCCTGGTAAGTCAACACACTGAATAGTTTAAGTAGGGTGTAAGCACAAGTATCACAAGTAATGCAAGGCTGTAAAGTGAGTTAATTAGTTACATGTCCCGCATGACAATATGTAATATCTCCTATAACCCCTGTATTCCCATTCGGCCATTTGTTAGCAACTAGCTTTTTAAGACATTTAAACCTTTAAACATCATGAGTGGGGTATTTTGGGGCATTTTGGACATGTTGCCTTATAACGTAAAAGTATATGTGTTATCTTGTGTCTTGATTTTGGCATCTAACAAAAAGATCCATTTAACAGACCCATTGACTTAATGGAGGGGAACAGAAGTTTAATTAAACAGACTTATTTCAATTTTTAGACTCATGCCTTCAGAAGCAACTAACATGAAATATGCTAAAGTTTGCAATTTCTCGAATGGCTACGTGAAGTTGTTTTCAAACATTAGTCAATCTAGATATTAAAATACCCAACATAGTCTGTCTGAGGGCACCTTTAAATTAAATGGCTCTTAGTTGTTTACAGAAACCTTAAATATAGAAATGATAGATTTAGACGGTAGACGTTATTATCTATGTCCCAGCAAAAAGCAAAAAACAGATTTTCCGTAAGTCTAACTCTTTATTTTCCTTTTACTGAATCTGTTCTCCTGTACTTGAGAACAGACACAAACTTAAAGGACTTCTTTAAGGAAGACATAAGTAAACTTGTATCATCTTCAAGACACATTTTTTCTACAGTTTAATTTTAATCAATCATCAAAGTTTTTTTTTACATCATCAGCACACGTGTATTATTTTTCGAACTTTAGATGAAACCACACCCACCTTTGTACACCAAAAGCCTAGACAGGTGTGTTTCCATGGAAACAGTATTCACATAGTCCTACAAAATGTGACAAATACTGTAGCTCACAAAAATAGCAATATGGGGCACAGAATTTGATGACTTTACAGTTATGTGTTATTACCTGACTGTGGAATGTAGTCAGGTCAAAGAGCTATAGTAATATTAGCTATTAGCATGACAGCATCCTAAAAGGAAGATGGGAATGATGCTCCCAAATCTGGAATACAGTCCATTCAAGAGGGCTTATGTAGTCATCGAGGGTTTTGCCAAATGGAAGTAGGTGTGGTTTTGTCCAAATTTGGTACCAACAGATAAACATCAGGACCTTTTCAAGAAGGTGCATTTTGAAGTGGCATCATAGTGAATGCCCACTGAGGCTAAACAAAGAATTTTGATTCAGTGATTTCAAGGCCGTACGCCTCTGTGTGACATAATTATGGCTGGATGATCACTTGTGCCTTGTCATTCTGGCCCTCAGGGACATAATGCTTCATGTGGTAAAAGCAATCAGACAGAACAGTTGATGTGTAAGTGTAGATGAAGCAAAGCAGAACATTTTTTGTTTTACATGTCTCCTGTAGATGTGACCTTTAAAACATATTCTTCTCCAGGGATTTAGAAACCTTCATCTACTTTGACTGGTTTAAATAGATATGAATTATTTAAATGTAAACACAATGAATTACATTATTCTATAAGAGATATGTATTTAGTTTGACTTTAATTTAATTTGACAAAATTCTCATCAAAAGTGCTAAATGTAATTGTCTGCTGGGGATTCAATTTCCATCGTCCATCAGTGGGGCCCAGTGTGTTTTGGGATGTGCAATGTCACCAACATTTACCAACCATGATGACACCAATGTCCCTGAAAGTGTAGCAGTGCATTAAAACACAAGCTGGAAGATAGGTTGGTACTGAATCCTAATGTCTCCAGTGTGCTCTGAGCTTTCATTTTTTACAGGATGCAAAAGGTGTCTGAGCAGTGCAGCAAGGAGCCTGGCTTATAGTGGGATACTTATTATAGCCCTAGCAACAGGAACAGGATTGGTAGCTGCAGAGAGTGAGCCTGTCAGCTATTGGCTGATGAGGAGGTCCGCTCAAAGCACAGAATTTCATCTCATATAAGGTTCAGTGCAGCAAGCTGCAGCAAGAAGCTGCAGTCTGAGGGTGGGCGATCCAGCAGTTATGCCACTCCAGTTTATCAATCAGAGTAAGGGTTAAAATCCTAGTTTGAAACATGCAGATATGCATCAGGACCCAGTAAAACTTGAGCTTTTGGTGTAAATATATACCTTGTAAATTTAAAAGACGAGCAGATTTCCTCTCATGAGATGCAGGTTTTTTCTTTAATTTGCAGCGCTCATCTGCTGTGATCATAAAACCTGTCATCTTTTAAAGCAATATTCTTTGATCTATGTCCTAAATTAGTTAATGATTAGCAAAGTGGCCTTGGACTGAGCCTCTTTTAACACATACTGTAGATGTTGTGAGCTGGCAGTGTCTCTGCACTGCAGCTAATAGACTCCATCTCATCCACTCACTCAGAGACACTCAACACATGCAATGGTGCTGGCTTATACAGTACACAGCATCCAGATATGGACAAGTGCACACCACACACACACACACACACACACGCACACACACAGACACACACCTGTAAGGGGATTTTAACAGGGTTACCTAAGGTCATTGTGACTTCCTGCAAACAAAAATTTTGATCTAACAGAATGAGAAGGAATGAGCTGTGGTGTTTCTGGTATGACTGTAAATGGCTTCATTACAGAGAGAAATGAAAATAAAGAATAATACTGATAAACAAATAACTTTAATGGGCAACAGATGGCAACCAAAAATTCCTCAGAGAATACAGTTTGTATCCCGTTTTTAGCTATAATCCCTCCCCTCCCGGCTAAATTCCAGTAGGTCAGCTCTTCCATAATCTAATTGTGAATAAAATCTTTTTTTTCTCATTTCTTGTATTTGTATGTTTCCATGTCACAGAAAGAAGGATAAACATCCAGAAAAATGAAAACTTAAAAATACAAACACAAACCACAGAGGAAAACAACACAAATTAATTAAAAAGGAACACAATACATGTATTCTTGGCAATGAGTGAAAGTCTCCTGTAATGTTATTTACCCCCTTAAAAAGGTTCAAAAGTGTGAGAAAATCCAGCTTCAACTGTTTTAACACACAAAACTTGAAAATTAAGTGTAGGATTCTAATACTCCCAAGCTGTGTGAGCAGTTGTGCAGATCTGCATTAGGATTTCATGCTATTTGTCCGGTGAGCCTTCAGGAGCATCGACCTCATAGAACGTCAAAATAAAACAAAGCATCTGTGACATACAGTGCAAGCTCATGGAAGCTGACTCATGATTGTGACACAATTGGCAAACATAAATGAGGTTGTGTGACTGACCTTAAGGCTTCTGGTTTCTCTCTTAAGCCACCAAATCTGAGATAAAAAATAAACTCCCATAAAACTGCCATCTATTAGGAAAATACAGCCCCAACAACTGCCACCTGTGTGAATATATTAACGTAAAAATCTATAGACTAGCAGCATTATGAAGATCAATCCCTTCAGCAGCTTTCTGCGCCCTAAAGCAGCTTCCTAGTGTCTAAAGTTTCTAAAATTCTCACATTTGTCAATCAGCAACCAATTATATTGACTTGCCTGTGCTTTCACTGTGACTCAGTTTATGCATTGGTGTTAAATATTTATATCTATGTGCTGTACAGAAAGCATGTAAGAGTGAGGAACCAGTGAAGGTGAAAATACTGGCACACATGCTTGCAGGAACTTCAAATACTGGCAGATGAATCCTTTTTTTTCTGTAAAGGTAAACTTGCAAATGAGCAATATCATATAATGATACAGGCACAAAAAATGAATGCACATACTGAACTCTGGGCACAAAACAAAGTGCTTTTTCTGTGAAATGGTTTTCCTTAAAACAAAATTTACTTATGGGTGACGATACAACAATACACTATAGACCAGCACGGAAATGGTGCATGTATAATTTAGTCATATTCTTTTTTATTATCATAGCTATTATTTCGGTTCTTGTGCAACTGCTACATAATGACTCACATTCAAGATATTTTGTCACTCAGGAACAGCTAAAATGTATAAAAACAAACAAACAAACAAAAGTATACTGTCAGAAATAAAATATGGTCCATGTTTGTGAATTCAAAACAGAAACATTGAGCCTGAAAACTTCACCATTATTAAAACTGGATAGCATGACAGAAAAAGGTACTTAAATACTGTTCAAAGAACAAAATATATCATAATCATACTTCAATGTGACGAACACCAGCTGGCAAGATTAAGTGATCACTGGTGAGTTTTTATCTTCCTTTTTTTTTCTTTCATTAACAAATTAAATACACATATTGCATGTCACTATAGCAACGCCCATTACAGGTCAATTTTTACGATCACCATTTTGGTATAGCAAATCAAAAAACCATAACAAAACGAAATAAATTAGAAATTAGAAATCAACATCAGACAAAGCCTGTTTTTCTCAATCATGAATACTTAACACCCACAGTATAAGTTAATAAAGTCAAGCTACTGTATATAAATACATCACCAGCATGCACAATATTGAATTATCGATATTATTGTTGTCATCATCTTACACTGAAGAAACAGTATAGTAGGCAAGTGCATTTAATAAAACAAACACAGAAGTAAACCACAAACTCTGAAGCTGCTTTTATTTATTTTTTTGTCTTTTTTCTTTTTTTGTATTATATCGTTAAGTCTCTGCCTTTAGTAATCTTCACCTCCAAAAGAATCTATGGTTCCAGTGACAAAACAGACTAATCTGTGAGATGCCAAATACACTTCACACAGAAGGAAAGGAATCAATTTTACCATTCAGTTTCATATAATTTATCATTTAATAATTTTAGGGGGGAATACTTGGTTTAAAATGTTCTCTTTTCTCATTTTAAATGTGAGTTTAACGTCAATGGCTTTCAGGGCCCTTTCTCATATGTAGACTACTACTGGAACCAATGCAAACTAGTTTTGTGAGGCATTCCCATTCAAGCGTTTTCTCTCTCAAGTGACTCAAATGCATCTCTATCACGCAAAAACCTAACAAAGCAGCTTATCTTGACAGAACAAGATCAGTTCCTATGCCAGTGTGAGGCTGCCATTTCAATCCAACAACAACCACTTCAGGCTGATTGACTGACATATCAGTGGTTTTGGCAAATGTCAAAGAGAAAATCAAGAAGACGGAGGCCCCTTTCAACTGTATATATATTTCTATATATATTTAAACTAAGATTTAACCTCCACTTCACCTCTCTTTTTGATTCTTTTCTTTTAACACATGGAAAAATAAAGAACTGCTGCTGCGGTAGTATCATCGGCAAAAGCGGCTGCCAAAGTCCACCGGCCCTTCATATATTTTTTTTTCGAAGTGTGGTTTCTCTTTAATTGTTGCCCTCCCCTCCTTCGTCATCCTGCTGGTCACTTGTCCACAGTGTCAAGTTGTCTCGGAGCAGCTGCATGATGAGAGTGGAGTCTTTGTAGGAGTCCTCGTTCAGGGTGTCGAGCTCGGCGATGGCGTCGTCGAAGGCGGTCTTGGCCAGATGACAGGCCTGCTCTGGGGCGTTCTGGATCTCGTAGTAAAACACTGAGTAGTTGAGAGCTAAGCCCAGGCGGATGGGATGGGTGGGCTGCATGTGCTCTTTGCTGATCTCGTGAGCCTCGTTGTAGGCCTTCTCTGATGACTCCACCACCGTGGCCCTCTTCTCCCCCGTGGCCACCTCGGCCAGGTACCGGTAGTAGTCGCCCTTCATCTTCAGGTAGAACACCTTGCTCTCGTGCTGCGTCTCACTGCAGTTCTTGATCAGGAAGTTGTCCAGAAGGTTGAGCACATCTTGGCACACGGCTTCCAGCTCCTTTTCAATCTTCTCCCGGTAGGCCCGGACCATCTCAATCTTCTTCTCATTGCCGTCAGCCGAGGTTTTCTGCTCAATGCTGGAGATCACGCGCCAAGAGGAGCGACGGGCCCCAACCACGTTCTTGTAGGCCACAGACAGGAGGTTCCTCTCCTCGTTGGACAGGGCCTCGTTCAGCTCTGTTACCTGGAAGAAGAAGAAAATGGGCCATTTAATCACCAGCTCCAGAGCACAAGCTAGACTGCATAAACATTTAATAAAAAAGAACATGAGAACACATTTTACAAAAAAATCTAGCATTATTACACTGCTGGCAAATATTCATGTTTCAGGTTCCTCACATTGTGAGTCAATGTTGCTTTTCTTTGCACTATACAATTATGAATTCAATATACTTCAATTTTGGATCACTAGTCAGAAGAAAAGAAGCAATTTTGAGATGCCACATCAGAGGGCTCCCCTTGTGGCTTGGAGGTCAACGGGCAAAAAAATGAACAGTTCTTTTTTCTTTTGTCCTTTTGTCTCTTAACTGCAATAACTGTACTACCTGTAATAAATATAATGATAAGGTAATAAGGAAGTCACCTTGAACTCAATTAATAATTAATAAAGTATCCCAGAAAGAGATTGTCAGATTAACTGCTAATAAAAACATTTGTTAGTTAATATCCCAATGATTCTTTTTACATGAAAGCCTTTGGACTAACGGTGCATTTCACATCACGGAAGATGAGCAATATTTCATGTTCGCACAGACAGTGCAAGCTATTAATGAGAAAAATATTTCAGATGGTTGGTGGCAGTTGGGGGTTGGGAGAGGAAAGGAAAGGCAGGGGGTTGAAAGGAGGACTAGAGATGGCTGAAATGTTCCCACGAGCACTCTGAGGCAGCTGCACTGTAAGTGAAAACCATCACTGCACAGGCGGTTCACGTGTCCCAGTGACCTTCTCTCTGGCTCAAACTGACCTTTTTACCCGTCTAAAACCCCACGCAGTGACATCACTCACAGATAAACTGTTAATTCTAGATTTTGATTGATTGGTTTGATAACTGGCTGGTTGTCAAAGATGTTATGTTGTAAAAAGGGCTAATACTCAGGCTTATTTGATGAGAAACGCAACCTCGTATTAGAACATGGCTTCGGTCAGATCAATTACAGCATAAGGACTGAGATAAGGGTATTTATAATAAATAGATTTACATACATATGTTTATGTGTATTTGTACATAAACAAGTAGTTGGCTGCTTTTGTCTTCTTTTTATATAAAAAGCTCTTCTATGATGTGCTAACACTTCTCATTTCTTAGTTTTGACATTCCCTGCTTAGGCAGAGGAGCACAAAGATGGCGCAGCATCGCTGACGTCACACACTGAGAGGATGGAGAGCAGGGCTCAACCTATAGAGATGGAGGCGGCATCACTCTGCCTGCCCAAAACTGTAACACAAACCTACGCATTTAAATGAGGGAAAATGAAAATTGCCGTTGAACAAAGCAGATTTGAATTAATCCAATGATTTAACTGTTGTTTTTTTAAAGAGAGAAAAAATAGGTCATCGGACTCCATACAATGCAGCGATCTTTAGGGAGCTCATACTGCTACTGTGTCACCTGCTTTAGGCCTACAGTTGTGCTGATACAAAACATATAAAGATGAGCTGCAAATGCATTTGATTGTCACAAACATTGTGAGCTTCAGAGGCTTAAATTAAATCAATAAAACTACTATGATCCTCATGTAGAGCTGAATAACCAACAAGCAAATAATACAATGACAAATAATTTATCAATGAACATTTGTTTTAAATCTATTTTTTTCTTCAAAAGCATTAGTTTTATCCTCTAAAAAATTAATATTATCTGGGGTTTTTTTCTTATTTTGTAATGGTAGTAAACTTAACAAGCCTAACTTTGGGTTTTGGGCTATGTATTGATTATTTTTTTATCTTTACAAAGAAAGGAAAATATTTTTCCGTATGTACATCAAAAGTGACATCTTAACAACAGCCAGTTTATCAATAATGAAAATAACCGTAAGCTGCAGTTGCAGCAAATTCATAACAGCTGCATAAAATGTTGTTTTAATGAGAAGATATCATATATGTTGTTTGTGAGGAACACAAAGGCGATCAGTTGTCTTTTGTCATTTCTGGCTGCAATGGCAAAGGGATTCCCTTTGATTAGAGAGTGAGAGTACACACCCCTGCAAAAGCGCCCAGTTTGGACCGCACTGACATGGCAGATTGTTTAAAGGGAAAGGAATCCCTCCCTGCTCACACATCATCCCACCTCCTGCAACCAGAAACTCTCGATGACAAATGATCCACCAGGGGAGGGGGGCTTACTCCATCTCCCCTGAGGAACACAAGACAAAATGTTCCTCCTTTTAAAGCACGTACGACAATTTGAAATCTATTCGTGAGCAAATACAGGCCCGTCTAAAACTCCCAGGATGCTATGGGTTCCAGTATGAGCTGGTGTGACACAGCAGTTTTTTTTTTTTACCTACTGGTGAAACCAGTTCCCAGAAATTTCTTAAGGGGGCAGCGAGAAAAAAAGGGAGAGCAGACAAAGGCTCTGTCCTCAACACTGGCCAATAAGAGCTGCCAAACCTCCTGCGAGGCAGGCCATCCTTGTCATCCTCTTTGCATCATATATTACAGCAGTTAATCAGGGTCATTAACCCAAAATGACTTCAAACTGCTGCTGGAAATCAAGAGGAATCTGTCCTGACAGAAACAGCACATTTGTGAAGAATACCATGAACAGTAAAGGAGAAAACAAAGCCCACAGCCAAATCTGATCATATTGACTCACTGCAATATGACAAAGAATATTCTAGAGAGATTCTACTGCCTCCTACGTTTGTTTAGAGGAAAGAGCACTTTAAGAGCTCTTTTTGGAGCGTTTTTTTAAAAGCTACCCTGTTACTCAAAATGAATTTCACTCTCAATCACCACTGAGAAAAAAATGAGCATTTCTCATCATGTATATTTTTCTAATTAATATGACAAAGAGAGGAGAAAGAGGAGGAGAGTAGGAGGAGGAGGAGGGGTAGCAGAAGCAGCAGTTGATGGGCTTTTTCCGAGCAACCTCACATGGCTCCCAGCAGCAGTAGCTTTTAAAAATTCGGCATAAAGGAGGGAGGGGTGGGGTGGTAAAAGGCGAAGGGGGGGAAAAAGCAGCAAAAGCGATCGAGCAGAGCCATTATATGATACGAGTCTCTCGTTAAGAGAGAGATGGAGCTCGGGCCTGTGCGCGTTTGATTGTAATATCCCCTTCATTGAACGGCACGGCCGACAGAAAGGCACCGCCCAAGGAGCAGACGGGTTGGATTCGGCTCAGAAATCAAAGCCACTCAGCTGTCAATGAATAAGCGACAAGACAAGAAAGTATATGAAGAATTATTTTCTCTGTCATCTCAATGTAGTGCGGTAATATCAAGCCAGTATAACCCCCCCACACCCGGATTGACGGCCAACACGGTCGAGATTGCGGGGCGAGCCTTTACGCAGAGCAAGCAAGTGGTAAAACATCATCCATATATCACCTGACTCATAATCATGATCGTCTTTTGAATGGACTTACCGATTTCATAGCAGCTGCCATATCATCATATCTCTCAGCCTGTTCAGCCAGCCTGGCTTTCTGCACCAGCTGCTCGCGATCAACCATTTTTTAAATGATATTTGGTCGCTTTGTCGAGCCGCTCTACTTGGGTTTTGGGGATAAAATGATTGATATTTAAATTCGCAATGCAGTGAAATCCTACGCGAACCTAATGCTGCAGCTGTTCCCTGCTGTCTGTCTGTTTCTCCGCGCAGACGGGACACCCTCTCCTCTCTTTCCTCCCTCCCTCACCCCTCCTCCTCCTCCTCACACACTCTCCCAGGGCTGCGTCATCGCTCAGAAAGGTGGGTGTCTGTGCCAATGATGTAACACTCCATACATGGGGACCAGAGGGCCAGGCGTGTAGGGGATGGATGGATGGGAGCAGCTGGGCGACAGGCCTTGTGGGAAATGGAGTCCTCTGGAGGAAGAGGAGGCGTGTACAAACTGACTGATTTTTGGGGGGGGGGGGTGTAGGTGTGACACAGCATCTAACTAGGTGGACTGTTGGTGGGGCAGGGGTGAAGTCTGATGGTGAGCTTTTAATTTAACCTGCATGTGGTTATTCAGGCTTCAGGGCAAGTTGTGACAGAGCATTTTTATGACCTCCATGGCCCAAATCGAGGTGAGGAACTCCTAAAGGTGGCACTTGAACTCTTGAACTCTCAGTAGCAGATTCTGATACAAATATCGACAAAAATATGATTAAATCCAGACTATGATCAAGAGTTCAGTGCAACCAGGATGCATTCAACTATTCAGCTATTCAAATATATTTCTTAGGTTGAGTGAAAGAAGCAATCCCACAGTGTAAAAAATGTGTTGCTAGTATAAACGTCAACATGTATAAAAGGAAAAACATATAAGGCCATTGTAGGGCTCACGTTTAAGAAGACATAGTAAACGTACCTGTTGTGTTCAATTATGTAACAAAAGTTCAGCGTGTAAGATTTAGGGGCATCCAGTGGTGAGGTGGCAGTCTGAAACTACCTGAATCAACTTAGCCTTAAGAGAGTCTACAGTGGCCATCAAAAATGTGGGAATTAAAGCCAGTGTTTGGATTGTCCATTCTGGGCTACTGTAGAAACATGGTGGTGCAACATGGCAGACTCCATGGAAGAGGACCCTCTGTTAAAACAAAGGTCTCATTGTAAAGTATTAAAAGACAACAGTTATTGTTTCCTGGTGATTATATACAAGTTAAAATGTCTTTATGAACATATTATATATTATTTTAAATGTCATTTCTGCCAGTAGATCACCAAAAGTTTCACACAACCTTTAATGCAAAATGCAACCTTTAATGTAAAACCTGTACTTGAAAGATGTAGTTTGTCACTGTGGAAATAATTTGAACTTTTGCATACACACTTTTGTCAGATAAACTTTTAACAGTGGATCATATTTTCTTTGCTTGTAGAGAATTGCCAAGGAAGAGGCTGGAGGGCTCTCTGCGAGCCCATTGAAGTGGGGTGCAGAGGCTTTGCTGACCGCACACTGTGCAAACTTTACACGCTGCTAGGCATCATGGGGGCTGCAAAAAGGAAAGCCATCAAGAACACCATAGAGGCGGCAGAGAGAGCCTCCAGATGGCTTTGGATCAGGAGGTGTGATCAGTGGGCTGATGCTGCTGGGACACAAACCAGGGTCTGATCAACCCTGGCTGGGTAACCTGAGGGAGAGCGTATGATGTTGAAAGACCCGAAACACCCGATGATCTCAGGCACATCACTGATGATGTGTCCCAGAGCATCCTAGGATGTATCTTTCATTCACCGATCAAATGTTTTACTCATGAAATCTGAAACTGTAAAATAGCAAGCAACTGTAACTCCTGAATAAATGTAGCAATATGAAAAGTACAATTACCCTCTAAAATTTATTGAAGTATGTATTAGAGAAGAAACTTTATGTGAAATATCATACATTTGAAATACTCAAGTACAGGAACCTCAAAATTTTCTTTGGTACAGTATGTAAGCAGACGTACTTGGTTATATTCTATCACTGGGTTTCAGAGGTTGAAATAGTAAAAACAGCATTTTCAGAATGACCAGTTGCAAAAAAACAGAGGTTCATGGTGAAAACGTCCACTTAAAGATGAGTAATCAAGGACATACAGCACGAAGTGCATCTTTTTACATAAAGACTGAACCAGCGTCATATCCAAGTTATCTGTATAAGTACTGTCACATCAAATGATACAACATCAGGCAGTCGAATCAGAATTTTTAACTTTAAATATGATAAAAAAAAAAACCTAGCCTGGCCAGCATACCTTTTGTAGAGCTTGAATGACAGTTTTGATTGTTGGTGTCTGTTTCTTGTTTAACACAGCTAAGTCTTTACATGTAGGCTAGTTGTAATACTTAGCCATAAGTGAGCCATAAGAGTTGAGGTCAATATCAAGTCTAAGGTCAGCAGAATCATGACTCAAGGTTGACTTGAATCAAAGAAATGTGACTCAGTGTTGACATCAGTGATCCTTTAATTCATGGTGGTTCATTTGTTTTTTCTGACATTCTCATTTTCAGTTCATCCTTCAAAGCATTCAACTACATCAGAAACCCCAGGGGTCCCAAAACCCCAAGTTTCACTGTGCATCAATTGGTTTCGACCTAAATGCAAATCTGCTTTGGCTAATAGGGCCTATTAATGTTATCTCAACTTGTAGCCATGTCTCTAAATGAGCTTCTCAGCTTGTTAAAACTTGCCCAAACACTTTTATTATCACATGGTACATAAACACAGTGGTAACACAGACAGCCAGAGTCAGGCAGTAGTATCCAAGCATGGTTATATTACTAGATCTATAAGACAAAGATGTATGCTTTACTTAAGGAGAACTTCTGGATGACACAGTGCACATAGGACAGGAAGAGTGTGTGTGTGTGTATCAGAGGGTACATAAAGATGTCCAAAGTCACATCTCTGCCTCAAGGCCTCATTTAGGTTCATCCTGTCTTGCATGTGAAGGCTCTTGTCCAGCCATGGTGCCACCAGTCCATCTATTCCCACATCCTGTGTGTTGGTCAGGCTCATCCTAGAGAAACTGATTATTGTCAGTAATAATAGAAGTATGACAAAAAGTGAAAATGTTATGTTAACCTTTGTGTTCCAGAGGTATTCTTTATAGATAACTGGTACCTCTGCAACAAGCACAGCTGCATTATGTTGTACTTACATGTTCACTGCTCAGAGCACCGTTGCTCTTGACTGATCAATTCTACTATGTGAGTAGAGGAACATTAACTAAATGAAAATACTGATTAAGCTGATTTTCAATTCAAAAGTGGCATTTTTTGCAGGTCCTGCCTTTCAGGATGCATACAATCCCATGAGGCAAGTGAACTTAACAACTAAGTTTCTCTCATCTGGACTCTAGAGTCATTAAGAGTGCGATGTTTTAAGAGATGTAAGTAAAAAAAGTCAACCTGAAACATCTGTTGTGTAAATTACACCTTTGGACCAACACTATGCAGTGTGTTGTCAACTAATTAGGCCATTTTATGGTGAATCTGTTTTAACTTACATGCTTGTAACTGGAGAGTGAGCCTCAGTGACTCTGGGGGTCAGGAGCCTTGTGATCCTGGACAGGTCACAAAAAGAGAACTGATCTCAAGCAAACAGGCAGACAAATAAAGTTTTATGAGGAGTCCTGACTGTTGAAATCTGAAGAAGACACTGTGACATTGTAACAGGGGCACAAATATAGCATACATTTTAGGATTTTTGAAACTTTTGGATCATCAAAAAGGATACAGTTAAAAAGGTTTAAATATTAATGCTGTCATTTTATTAATTCTGTCATACCTGACCGAGTTTTCCCCAAAGTTTAAAGTTTAAAACTCTAAAATGTTTTTAAGTTTTTTAAGTAATAGAGTCATTCATGTCATGTTTCATACTTGTTATTTCAGAACTCAGAAAATAGTTTATTTTATGTTCTAGCTCTGCTAAATAACTTTAAATGAGAATATGAATCTCATTTGCTTGCAGAGTCTAAAAGCAGATGTCACCACTCAGTTACTTTTCAAATTAGATCAATTGGGGTTAAGATTTGGGCTGAAACAGAAATGTTACGGTGCTTCTAGCATTCCAGTTTGACAACAAACAGATCTTTGTTTTTTCTTTTCTGTTTTGAATAATTTTGAGGCTAAAGACAGGTTGATTAAAGCTCCTGATGATCCCTCATTTTAAGCATATTGCCACACAGATTATGATATTCTACCATGTATGGAATGTGTCCTATATTTTTAGCCTTTCTAACTATATTTTAATTTTGATTTTTTAAAATTTTCTCTCGTTTTTTTAAACCATGATGTCATCATTTTTGCAGGGCAGCTCACAGGGCAGCCCTTAACTGTAATCTGAGATCCTACCATTTCCTCTTCTCAAGGCCAAATGCTGGTGAGCGATGCAAAGGGCAAACTCTGCTGGAGAGGTTGGATTCATGCAGCTTCTCTACAAACACTGACAGCAGAACATCCTCATCAAAGGCTGCAGTTTTATATCACAGCATGTTTTGATTCAACCCCACACACTTTGACACAGAGGTGTTATGTTGCCAGAAAATTCTTTGACTGGTTTAGTGTGAAGTCTTAACCTCACCAGCAATGTGAACTACTCAAAGTAGTTCAAAATATAACTGTCAACAGCGCCATCCTCTGGTCAAAATGGGAATAAAAGTATTCTGAGTCATCATATTCTGTAGTTAAGTTGTTATGAGTAAAACTTTTTTCTGTTGTGAAAAAACTATCTGAAAACACAGGACTTTTTAAACACGCACAAATGAAGCTGCTCTCAGGTCAGCACTTTATGGCAACAAACTGACCCACAGTGGTGGAAATATTCTGATTCTTTCCTTAAGTCAATAAACTACCACCAGACTGTAGGGATACTTGAGTAAAATCCTCAAATTTGAAAACTTATTCCTTGTTCATTTTAAAAGTATGGAAGCATCATTTTCTCTGGCTATTCAGTGAGCATTTTGACATTGTTTATTCAGTTTAAGAATAAGAAGAATTTTCTCAACCTAAAAAGGAACACCTAAATCTTAAAAAAAATCATATCAGCCCATCTGGAGATAAGTTGTTTTAATGGACAGGAATGGTATGGAAAATTGTAATCAGAAAAGGTAAATAGTAACTACAGCTGCCGGACAAATGCAGTTGATTAAAAAAGCACAGTATCAGTCTCTGAAATGTGGTTCAGTAGAAGTAATAACTTGCATGTAATTGAGACGAATGGAGTACAAAACCTATTGAACAGCTGAAAACGAACTCACACAAGTTCCCGGAAATGTTCAATCATTTATTTCCATCAAAATCTCACATTTGATGAAATGTACAAAATGTGGGGTTTTTTTTCAAAGATGACACTGTAAAGATTTGTTAGTGTGGTACCCTATACTCATGCTTATGTGTTAAAAACATATCTGTTAAAAAATGTAAAAGCTTGCAGATGGATACATCTCAGTCAAAATGATAAATTATTAAAATATTTGTAATAGGAAAAAACATAAACCACCGCCTAAACTTTTTGTAAAAGTCTAAAAGCATTCAAGGGCCTTTTCTCGTTTCCATCTCTTATTTCTTTGTGGCTCTTTCTGTTTCTCTCTCAAACCCACACAAACACACACGCACACAGGATTGTTAGAGCTTTCCTTCCTCTGTGGGAGGAGATTATCACCTGCTGACCTGGCCAGAGGTGAAAAGAGGAAGTGTTGACTTACAATGATGAGTAAACTGGGTCAAAGTAGAAGTAGGAGGAGTCAGGCCAAAAAGAAAAAATACTGACTTTTAACACTCAACCATTGCTTCAAGAATATGAGAATTGTGGTGATAATGAAGTGGCATTAAAAATAAAATAGATTTTTTTTTTTTAAATTGTATTGTTTGACTTTACTATCAAAATGACATCCTTTGATGAAAGAAAAAGGTCATAGTCCAGAGCCGGTTCAAAAAAAGCATAGTTTTATTGTATTTACACATTAAAACAACAACTAAATTGTTTTTTATGGATCACTTTATGTAATAAACATATTGAGAAATTAGATTAAAATGTCTTTACGTTCTGATACTGGGAATAAACCTGATTTTTTTCAATGGTCTCTTTAAAGACTGTTACTTTGCGTTGCAGAGCCTTACGGTGGAACAGGCAGTGCTGAACTAATGAATCTGTCCACTTGCTTCAAAGAGGATTACTGTTCCTTCTGCTTAGCTTAGTTACCTCAAATTAGGATAAGGGTAAGGACAGGTCTGCTGTCTACAGCAGCCATCTGTCTGTGGACAGTCGAGCGCTCTGTTGCTGTAAATGGAGACAAGGCTGGAGTTGGATGTTTTGATATTCCCAGATGAAGTGAGGATCGCTACTCCGGAGGATCTCAGAGAATGGGAACTCGAGACAGCGAGCCAGGTGTCCATACCCACCGTCCGACTCTTTGTGGCTCTTTACCCATACAACCCTGCTGCAATGTCTCCCAACTATGAGACGGCTGCAGAGGAGCTGCCTTTTGTTCCAGGCCAGATAATCAAGGTAAACAAATAAACATGTGATGTCTTGTGCTTTTGCAATTGAAATTAAAAGCTGTGCAGGTGGAATGGTAAGCAGTATCTTTATTATGCTCTGGCCTCAATAACTCACATATCTGAGTAGCATTTCCTCGCCTCATCAGTTGAAAAGCTTCTTTGCAAGAACATGATGGTGTTTCCTGTCTGTGCTGCATTCAGGCCAGCTGAGTGTGTGCAAAGATACGAGCCTTTTTTCTTTATTTCCTGTCACATTTTCAACTGATTGATGTGATTTGCCGCCTTTTTCACTGAATCTGTCTGCAAGCACATATACACATGCATTTTTCCATGTCCTCTAAAATCAAAAGCTAATGTAATAAACCTAAATGTCTTTGCATTTATCAGGTGTCAGGAGACAAAGACTCTGATGGTTTCTACCATGGTGAGTCTGGTGGTCTCTCTGGTTATGTGCCAAGCAACATGGTGGCTGAAATCCCTGTAGATGATGAGTACCTGAAGCATCTACTCATGCAGCAGGGGTTTCTCCCTGTGGATCACACAGGTATCAACAGGCACTGCAGGACACTGTGCTGTAACAACACCAGCAGAGCAGTAAAAGAGGGGAGGGATGCATGGGTCGAATGTATGTAAGCATAGGAAACTGCTAGAGTTAAAAATCATACTATGACTCATAAGGAGCAAAAGTAACACAGAAATATTCAAAAATTCATCACTTTGAGGTGTAACTGAAAAGACCATAAATGGTGTCTTTCAGTGCACCTGCACAAAGGCTGTTTTTTAATCTGACGCACTCTTGTTTCCTGGCCTACAGGTATGTCTTTGACGCCAGATCTAAGTGATGCAGCCAGTATCCCTGACGATGTGGTTGTTCGACGAATGGTGGCCTTATTTGACTATGATCCATGGGAAAGTTCGCCAAACATGGACAGTGAAGTAAGCACTATAATGACCAATGTATCACATTGTGTTTCAACTGCTTTCTATAAATCAGTCTTATATAATGTTTCAAATACAGCAAAAAAAATAAATTTGATGATGTTTCTAAACAATAACATTTTGTCTCTTTATGTATATCAAAGGTTGAACTTGGCTTTCGTTCAGGAGACATCATATTCGTGTTTGGTGACATGGATCAAGATGGATTTTACTATGTGAGTGTCACTGCAATTAGTGCTCATTTGTTCAATGACTTTTAAGTTAACCTTTAATCTCAATTTTAGGGGGATCTTCACGGGCGGCGAGGTTTGGTTCCATCAAACTTCCTGCAGCCGTTACCCTGGGATTAAAAGAAAACATCCTCCCGGGGTGTTTTCTACCGATGCCAACTCACAAACACAGTGAGAAATTAGCAGTTTTTACTACAAAATAGTTAAATGAACTGTGTTAAAAAATTTACTTTTTATACACCTGCTTTAGATTACAAGTAAGTCAGGTTCTATGCAGATAAGCAGTAAGTAATTCTGTGATACCAGAATGACAATTTTTTCTCAGGATGCTACAAAGTGAAAACATTTCTCATCACTATGGAAGAATTAATTTATTAAAATTATTTTGACCAAAATTACAAACAATTCAATAAAAGTACAGAAATTATACATTTTGTTAAATACAAAAGAACATGAACAAAAAATTAACTCATTTTATATTTGTATATCTACATCTACTTCGCACAAAATGGCCAACAGCCAATTGCTGAATTTGCTAAATTAAAATTTCACATATAATTTGGTCAGTGTATTACAATATGAACAAAATGTAATGATTAAAATCCTAAATGATGGCAATGGTTACATTATTTTAGCCTTAATGGGAGAGACCAGAGCGTATTGGTATAGTAGGTCCATATTTGCCTTATATCCTGTTTATATATTTTCTAAAACTGGCTCGTAGTATTTTCATATGGAGAAATTAGGAAAAACATTTTCTAGTTTTTGGGTTTTTCAATGTTTTTATGTACAGGCTTTGCAACAAAAACTTTGTATAAAAGAAGAAATCAGCGTTGTAATCATGTCATCAATGTGGGAACTGCAAAGTAGAAACTGGAAATAAACCACGTTGAATTTGTAAAATTGTGCTCATCTGCCTTCTTTTAACTACAGATTTCAGCTGTATGTTTGTTATTACTACTTAAATAATTTAATATTCAAAACATTTTCACATACACCAATATTTTACTAATTTGTCAACGTGTCACAAAAAATACAATACTCAGTTAAAAACAAAAGCAACAGTTTCATGACAGATGAACAACTTTTAAAATCTTTCACAAGAGTCCGTTGGTTTCTTCTGTTGCATTTCTCTGCAGCCAACAGTATACTCATCCATAAAGTAGGAAACACTACACAGTGTAGTGAAGTTTAGTAGTGCTTTCTACTTTATGGGTGACAACACTGTACATCAGTCGTTTCTGGTCGATCCACCGCAAAGTCAAGACAATGATGACGTTGAGCAGGTTTTCACAAATTAAATGTGACACATGAGCATTATAACATTGTATAACATTTAAAACGCCATTTTAAAAGTGAGGAACATGAGGACAATTTGAAGTCAGTTGTATCCACAGCATTTTAAAGTAGTATTGCTTAAAATTAAGCCATATAGGACATTAATAGTATATAAAGAGCTAAACCCTTGTTTATTAATTCATTTTAACTGGAAAGCTCCATTGACTAAAATCAACAACCATGATATTTTTAAAAAAAAAGTCACTTGCTGCTCAGGGTCTTACCAGCGTTTGGACTCCGAAGAAGAAGGAAAACCCAGAAGCGAACTTGATCTTTTTATTGACACTGTCTGAGCCACGTGGTTAACACAGGAAAAGCTCTAACAGTCATACACACACACACACGCATACACACACATACACACACTTTAGCACACATAAAGTGTGTGCAGATGTACACATTCTTATGCATGCATGCACCCACAAACAGTGGTTGGAATAGCATCTGAAATATACTTAAGTATGTGAGCATGTCTCTTCAAGTAAAGTTAAGAGCTATTTATTAGAGAATACATGAAACATTTTCATATTTTTGAGAAATAAATCTTTATCTAATAAATTAATGAATAAATATTTCAGTCTGTAGATGATCAAGTTACTTGTAAGTCTATATTATCAAAATATTTGTGGATAGTGTCTCTAGTAGTGCAGTATTTCTGCATTATATATTTTTAATGCACAATCTTACTCAGTAACTCACTTTATTGCTATTAGATTAATGTAGTGGAGTGCAAAAAGCTTCACAACTTACAACATTACTTCAGAATTTAAATTAAATTTAGGAAGTGTACTTAGTTACTTTCCACACCAGCACACACACACACGCAAATTCAAAGCCTACACCCATGAAGCTTTGGTGGACTGCACCACTGCTGCCAAGCTTGAGCTAATCCCTTTTAAGGAAATACAGTTACAGATCAACACCTGCTTTTAAAAAGAAGTCAAAAGACACTCAGGCAGAAAGATATTGATGCCAGTAATAATTTATGAGTGTACACCAATTATCTCAGGACATAATACTCTCTACCAAAGCAGCACTGAGGCTTATAGTCCTAAAGAGTAAAATAATGATGAAAGATCAAAGTAAATCAAAAAGCATTTGCAGACTTATTTATAACGGAGATATTTGTGTTTGCAGGGTGAGTTTGGTGCCTTTCAGCATTGTACTCAAACATGTCATATTGTACAGCAATGCAGGTCCAAAATCTTCTTTATCGATTACAGGAAGAGATTCTTATCTCACTGAAATTTCTGAGAACTTATTTACGCCTGCCTGCATGTTTCTGACAAGGTGTGGGTGGGGGATGGTGGTGCAAGGCTCTTCCCTATCCCAGCAGCAAATGTGCAATATGCTTGCAACAACAGAAACTTCGCAAATAGCAAAGAGACGGGCCTGTGTCCTCCGTTGTCACGACAACCCAAACCTCAGAGTCACACCAAGTGAAATAAGAGGAAGTGGGGGATGGGCGGCCGTGCACAAACGAGAAAAGATGTCCTTGTGAGACAAAAAGAAGAAAAGACAAGCAGACATAATGCAACAGACAAAAAAAGAAACGGCTCTAATTTGCCTTAATCTAGGAATCACGTGCGTAAAGTATCAACACATAAAACTTGTATCTTGTCCTGATGATGCATCTTCATTGGTCTTGTCCAAGTAAATAAAGGATGACCCTCTGCAACAGGCAGGCATGACTGTGCATCCTGCAGATTATCTCAGCACTGTTGCACCAGAGGATGTGCTTGCATCAGACATCTATTCCTGTGCAACATGGGATTATATCCAAAGTGTTCTCCTCGGGTTCTTAAGGTGATATAGATAGCGTCACGGTGCCAAAAACAAGCGCAGCATCTAATGACACAGTAGGTATTATCCTCCCTGGTCACTGCTTAAGACTGATTGAATTATGTTTTACCTATAATGGCTGATCTCAAACAGGGAGTCAGTCTTCATCTGTTGAGTAATGATAGGTGTGTGTATACCTTTCATTTGAGATGACTGCAGCTGAGTATTGCAACTGTGGGTTTTTTTGTTTGTTTTTTTTAATAGTCATTAGGAGTATTAAATTTGAACTTGTTTGAACAAAGCTAATTGCAGAGCTAACAGAAAATGGAAACTCTGAATCTATAAAATGTATGTGCACACACACTCAAACCACAAGAAGTCACTATTCCTGTTTCTGTCCACCTAGAGGTTTAACTTTCTCATCACGTCACAGCTGTGGGTTCAACAGCAAGTCACCAAATGTGAGATGAAACACCCGCAGTACTTCTAAAAGTAGATATAAAGAGTTAGATGAAAATCATGCACTTTTTAAAAGACTGAATGTACAGTTTACAGCTGCCATACAGAGTTAATTGCAAGCTGAATCTTAAAACTTCTGATTTGCTCTGTGCTGCCACATGGTGGATGTTAGAGGAGGTGACACTTCCAGCTACAAGAGTTAATTGATAAGCTCCTGGCTTACAAGAAGAGGAGTTATACAGCTCTCATGACATGCACGTGTTGTTCAGCTCACTAAATGACTATGCACAGAGTTGAAGCTAATAACTTTGGGTGTATTTCTGTTTTGAGTGATGGAACATTGCACGTCAGCACTGTCTGATAAAATAGATGATATTGGCCTTCTCACAGCCATTCAGATACGCTGATATGAACTCGTCCAGCACTTGTCCTGTTCACCTGATTTACGCCCTCAGACTACTGTCTCTTGTCCAAGATGAAGAATGCGCTCATTAGTTGCGATTTTGACAGTGATGACTTTATTGCTGCTGTGGATCACTTCCTGAAGGTTCTACATGCAGACCTCAACAAAGATAGGATCCAATTGCTTCACAGCTGCTGGACTGGGTGTGTAATGTAGAGGGGAACTATGTTGAAAAATAGATGTTCAGGTTTATAAAAGTGATTGCTTTTACTTCAAGCATGAACTTCTGTACCAAACCTCATCAGCTCAGATAATTTTCAAAATAAAAATTTTACAGATATGATGCTTTTTCATAATGTTAATCTGTTTTATTCTTTTTTTGTTCCTTCTTGCTTTCACAAAGTGGTTGTTAGTCGAGCTTGATGATCCTAAAAAACCTCATTTATTGAAGTTATTTGGACATTCCATTTGGAGGGAGAGAGGAGCTAGATTTCTCGGCCAAGTATTATTGAAATTGTTACTTTGAATGTTAATGTTAATGTAGTATCAGTGAAAATGAAAAAAATCCAGACAGGAATAAAAATAACATTTATAACTTTTTGTCATGATATCACAACATATATGTACGGGAAGAGAGCAACAAGCCTATAAAAATTGTAAAACAAAATCCACCCACACATTTTTAAAAAGCAGGAATCAAACTTTATTAATTCATTGCACAGCTGCTTAGAGAAACAGCTTAAAGTCTGAGCCAACTTTAACACACCCAACATGCTGAGCACGTGTGCCATCATTTAGATAATTAACTAGAAAGAGGCTGAACGTTCAGAAAGAAATACAGCTCAAAGTTCAAACATCTGCAGGTAAGGAAGAAAACACCACAAACTTACAAGTGATAGCATCCTGACAGAACATCATAAAAGCTAGCATAACAACATCAACAAAAAGTCCCCTGAGCTGTAAGTGGTGATTGGTCATCATTCCTGCTAACTTAGCAATCAAAAGTCATAACAACTGATTAGTACACTTAAGTGCAGTTTGTTGAAGAAATGAAAAAAAATAAATAAATTATTAATTATTAAGATGCTCAAGCCACAACTAAATATAAGATCTATATTTAAAATTAAAAAAAAAAAAACAGAACAAAGAGGGAACTTAAACATTTACAGACAGAATTAAATTTCCCCTTTTTCTTGTCATAAAATTGCATATAGTGCATTCAGGGGATTCACACATAACGAAACATTATTTTCCTTTTAATATGCAGCATTTTATACTCTCATGTATTTGATGATCACCAGTGCACACAGACAGAGGAATTAATTGAGAAACATAGCTCTCATCCTGAAGTGTGCAGGGACAGCGAGCAGGATATCAGCACAGACAACATGAGTAACACAGTGCTCATCAGAGCAATGTTACCCCCGGAGTAATACACCACTCGTCCATTCAAGGGCTGAAGTGGTCTGTAGGTGTTGACCATCGGCTTTCCATCAGAAAACTGAAGCTGGGAAAATGCAGCGAGCTTTAACAAAGATGAAAATCACAACACACAGGTTAAAAAGGGCTCTGCAGGTTAAAAATGAGAACATTTCAATAATACACAGGGTAAATGGAGTGATAGGAAGTGCAAACTACTGACAATATTTACTTAAAGCTACTCCAGAAAATAAAATACTTTTACGAAAACATGAAATCAAAGTACTGTGTCTCACGTTATATTTGATAAGGGATTATCACCAGATTCTGCTGCTCTTCAGTGCTTAAGCGTAAATGGTTTATGAGTACCATGACCAACATTACATGGTCATGGTAATCAAATTATTTTTTAGTATTTCAGATTCGTTAATGGATTAAATGTCGAAGAGAATCCTTTAAAAATATCTAGGCAATCACAGTAATAATTAAAACATTTTTACTCAGCAACAGGAATAAAGGGATTTTATTTAAAGTTTTGTATAATATCCTTAGTGTGATGCCCCTGTGGGATCATCAGGGAGTGTCTTTGCTGCTGTTATCTTAGAGGTGTGTCCATAACCTGTACCTCTTACTTGCAGTGGCTTGATTGGAGTAAATCAGCACACCTGGGCCCAGTGTGCTGAAGTTACCTGAGTCCTGCAGTCTCTCTCTCTCTCTCTCTCTCTCTCTCTCTCTCTCTCTCTCTCTCTCTCTCTCTCTCTCTCTCTCTCTCTCTCTC
>JAQMCX010000055.1:864218-878095 GCA_029814765.1 Acanthurus leucopareius | reverse complement strand
CAATGACAGAGGAAATACTGTCCTTCAAAATAAAAGTGCTTCAACGCCCTGTTCATTATATAGCGCAACAACATCACTACATTACACATGCAGGCTCTAAGTATTTTTGATTAAACACAAAAATTCTAATACTGGATCAGCACCCAATGAAGAACCTCCTAATCCCCATGATAACTATTAACTTAACTATATAGACCAGTGATAATGTCTTTGGGGTCATCAGGTGGGAACCTTGTTTCACCAGTGTTTCGTCTAGTTGGTCCCATGACACCTCCAGGAGGCTAGACAGTGATCACTGGCATCCCAGAGTTATGCCAGCTATCACCGCTCCTCACACCAAGATAACTATCTCTTTTACTTTGCCTATGCTACCAGTTTTGTTCCTGTAGTGTGTGGTGTTTGGAGTAAAGCAATGTGAGGTTCCTTTCACAAACAACCAGAGTTCAGACTCTGAATACGCAAAATCTTGCAACAACTCTTGTGATCAAATGTGACCAAAGAGAAAACAATCATGGCAGATGAAGGGCAGGAGGAATTCACAATGACTGTGTTTGGACTAATTATAAGTGAAAAATAGCCCCCCAAAAAAGAAAAAAGAAAAGGTGTAGAAGAAGTTGTGGAGATAGCATGAACATGGACTTTACATTTTACAGCTCAAGCTGGAGGTGAGTAAAATTTGTCACAAACATCACACATAGTCATGCACTTGAGTTGTTCTCAGATCTCTCTTGGAAGGAGATCTTTTTCTAAAAGAGGTCTCACAGACACATATGCACACACAGCCACTCACACATAGCCACTCACTCATACTAGAGGTTAGATTCTCTGGCCAAACCCAAGACCGTCCCCACAAGGCTCCAGCCATGATCTTCCAGGCAGGGCCAGTCTTGAGATCAGGTCAGATTAAAGGTATTATTTTTTAAATAAATATCAATGAGGGTGACTATGGTTTGATAATCAAAGATGTTGTATGTATTAACAACGTAACCTTACACCACACTGTAATCAATATGTTATGAGGTTGCAACAAAGTTTAAGTGTTATAAATTGCAACACTGTGCGCACTTCACTATAGTATGGGTTTTTCCTCTCCCCTCCTCACACACATTAACTGCAGATCAACACACATTAAGATCTCATCTGATCAGACATCTGTCATTCAAACAAATTAAAGTTGTAGTTTTAAAACTTAAACATAACTGCCAACTAATTAAAAAATATCAGGTTTCATGTGGGCTCAGGCCCATAAATACATTTCATAGGACAGGAAAAGAAAAATCTGACATCAAGCTAATGTTGGAAATGTTGTTAGAAGGTTAGCTTCTAGGTACATCCATTGCAGTAGCAATTTCTGTCCAACTCCTCACCTTGTCAGTTCGACTGTGTTATGTTTAACAGGACAAGTTGTACCAACATTTGTGTTGTTGCCACAAATTGATGGACATCCATTGCATGTGCTTTGCCCAATGACAGCAATTGTCACGTTTCCAACTGCTGTGCTTTTGTCAGCTCACTTTCTGATTGTCTCTCGTTTAGTTCCACACGAAAATCTAAAGTGTATGCTCATCTGTCCCCTGGGTTTCTCCCACACAGCAGATTATCTGATCATAAATATTGAATGTTAAATAATTATAATTTGAGATCAGTGCAACCCCGACATTCTTCTAAGCAGTTTGGATCGCTCTTAATGCACCTCACACCACAGGAAAATCTGACAAGAAAATCATCCAGCTTTCACCATCAAGCTAATCGGGACTTGACTTTGGGTTGCTGTGAACATGGAGTAGGCACTTTCGCTTTACACTCCCACTCAATCCATAATATTCCAATCTATCTAACAGTTTAGCCCAGTCCTCATCTCTTCATCCACTTTAATCTCATAGTGAGTCTCTGAAAGTGATCAACACCCAACAATGACCCCCCAAAAAAAGTAAAAATCCAAGAAAAGACAAGGCTAAAAAGGACAGCATTCCTTATGCTAGCCGTAACATGTACACCCTAGCAGCTATGCTGGAGGGAGCATAGAGCAACCTTGTCCTCTGAATTAAGAGCTCCAGTTTTAAATCTTGAGATGAAGCTCAATACAATTCAATCCAAAGTAGAAGAGCAAAAACAAGGTATCCATTCCCTTCAGGCAAACGCCAAGAAGTTCATTGAAGACTTAGAGGCCCCCTAGCTGCTCAGCCCTAGCTGACAAAAACACTATACTCAAGGCCAAAGCTATGGACCTGGAAGGATGAAGCTGCTGCAATAATATGCATATCAAAGGCTCAACTGAGGTAACTGGCCCTTCCTTGGGATTTTGATAGAGGTCCTGGATCAGCAGGTCCTCCTCTAGACCTGGACTGAGCCCATCACGCCAAAACCCAGGGACAAACCCACATCAGTTATCACCTGTTTCCAGACCTGGTGATTCATGAATCTCACAAGACAAGGGAAAAGCTTTAATACTGCAGAACTCCAGTCCACATATACAAAGACAACAACTGTGATGTCCTGAGGCAGCAGGTCAGGTACTGAGACATTATGAAGAAGCTCCATAACCTTGTCTCTCCTCTAACCGACCAGACTGTTCATCATGGTGGAGAATGAAGGTAAGAGGTGGCTATTAAATTTCTCAGTTTGTGTCTGGTGCTCCATGACACAACCCACATGGGATTAGCCACTATGAGAGAGAATCACCTCGCTAACATGAAAGCCCCCAGTGGCTCTCTTTCCAGCAACAATGGGCGAGTTGGCATCACCACGGCCCTTTACCATGGTCACCTTGAAATGACAATTTCACCATTTCACCTTAAACTATCAAAACCAGTATATGAATGCCCCACAGCCTGTTTGCAGATAATGTACATTTTACAGGGGCTGTATCCAAGTTGCTAAGCTAGGCAGCATGTTCATGTTTGAGACGTGAACTTTTTGTATTGTTTATGCCTGTGCAAGTGCCTACCAGAAAGTTCACTACCAACTGCTGCCAGTGTTCCTTAAAAAAAAGTCTTATTTTCATTTTTTTATATATTTTTATACTAATGCTGTTAGTTTTAAATAACATTTCCACTGAGAAAAGTAATTGTTCATCAGGAGGTTTTTTTTTTTAATTTAATCAGGTAAGTGTTTACCAGATTGCTCATCTGCCACACTTTTGAATGAGTTGATGGTCATATGATGAGACTGTGAAAAGACAATGTTATTCTCTGTTAATGCCATGTTTATTAGCTTCAGTTGTTTTTAGGCAACCTTATAACTTAGTGGGATATAGTCCTAAGTACAATGAGCACTTAGGATGGTAACATTTAGTTAAGGGAAGACTTAATATGAGCTGGGTAGACCAATTGAAGCAGGCAAACTTTAGTAAAAAAGTGAGGGAGGTAGCAGTTTTATTCATGAAAAATGTTCCTTTCATTCACTCCTCCACAATTAGTGATCCAAATAGTAGAAATCCTATAGTAACAGGCGCCTTAAATTCCATCCCAATGACATTTGTGAACCTACATGCTCCCAACCTTGACAAACCTCTTGGGTTTCTCAAAGGGTCTTTGATCCAATGATCCCAGATATTTCAGATACACATGTTGTAACTTGGGTGACTTCACCTGCACGCTTGATTAGTTGACATATGGAGACTTAAACTCTCTAATGACAGAGATTTCTCTTTTTTTCACAAGTCACAAGTTGTATGTGTGCATCAATTATTTCTTGTTAGACTCAAAATTATTATCAACTATTAAAGCAGTTACATATCATCATATCATATGATCTGATCACTCAGTATGGTCTATGCAGTGGAAAATTGTGGGGCTTAGAGTTGGCCCCAGTCAATGGCACTTTGATCCTGAACATTTCCCCAACATCCCACAAAAACAATTCTTAAAAAAAAAAATCCCATCTTATGGGAACAGACAGACTTCATTCTTGCTGAGAACACCATACTCAGATGCAAATGTAGCCATGCACATGTTATAGAACGTATCACTGTCAGGCCTATTCCTATACCTGTCCACTATGCTAGTCATCCACATGTCATCCGTGCGAAGATCATGGGAAGATGCCTTCTGCCTCAAATACTAAGGGGTAAACTCATCTTAACTATGTTGCTCCCTGTCTGTACAAACACAACCTTCCTGGAACACTCCTTCAGATGCATGTTTGTTAGCCTATACACCACCTCCTGTGCACAAACGTCCCTGTTCTGTAAATATACACTGCCTAGCTTCCTTAGGGCTTCTTTAGCAGAGAGATTCCCTTGTGTTGTCCCTCCTTTTTGGGCATTACTCAATAATAGGACAATTTCTCTCTCTGCTTTCGTAACGTACGTTATTATGTATATTATTACTGTGTAGGCGTTTGTGACAAAGCTAATGTCCATGTTAGCGTTCCAGCACTTTAAAAACAGCTTGCTATACTTAATGACCCAACCCTCATTCGCCCCTCTCTTATAAACAACCTTATTCTTTGTTTCTATTCTCTTATAGGCCTCCTCAAAGATTGCCTGATTGATGCGCAAACTATGGAACAAGCCCTCTACGCTAGCATGAGGCACATCATTTTCAACAGCTTTCTTAACAGCTGTTAAAATAGCCTGTGCAGTCTTTACTGGCATCCTATTTCTGTCAGCAAAATACATACAGACTGGCCTGTTTTCTGAATCAGGATCCTTTTCCTTCTCCTCTGCCTTCTTCTGATCACACTTACACTCTAATATTTTACAAATGAATGTCCGTGCAGAAACAGGTTTTGGGAAACTGAAATGACATGTCGTGGTTTTTTTTTTGCACGACTTTGAATGCCATTTGGAATGTTTTTGAACTGATGACACAATGTCCAATAGTGTGTCATCATCTGAGGGTAACTCACATAAACTCAACCACCTCCTCATCTGTGTTCTTATCAATTTGGGGAGCACCCTCAATCCAAAACAAACAGTGAACATGAGCAGAACCAGGCTGCTGAAACTCTACTCTATAAAAGTGATCACTGATTTTGCCAATTCGTTGACAGGGGGACATGAGAACTTCTTTCAAAAAACAATGCCACCTGTAGTCAAACATCCTAGCTGCTGTGACTGGATTACAACGCAGCAACTCACACCTGTCTGCCCACTCCAAATCCTCTACCATCTGTGTTCTGCCTCCCTGTTTCAGGATGCTGGTCAGGAGATTCTGCCAGCACAGATCTGCAGACAAAAATGAACAAAACCACGTCGGAATCCCTAACTGACGCACGCAAGCAAAGATGTCCTTCTGAACTGACTGCCAAAAAGCCGGAGTCCCTCAAACAGGTTTAAGAAACCTAAACCCATCATCAAACTCTAACAACTGCTTCAGAGCTGCCTCATCCTTTAACATATTTTGAGTAATCCTCTGAGACCTCTGACCTCCTTTACCCTTACGCAAAGCTACAGAAACAGCTGACACTACTTTGTCCAACTGCGACGTGCAAAACGACCATCAGCATACATAAACCTGTTATTAAAATACCGTGACCATGTTAAGTGATTTGACTGACTGTCATGGAAGGTCTTATCACCCACAGGAAACAACACAGGGAAACACTTGACTTAATTTGTGTTGTCAGAAAGCATCCTAACTGGACAATTCCCTTCTGCAGGCGCTATATTCACAATATCATCAAAATACTGGTCTAAAGCTTCCTGACCAATATCTACAGGCATAAGACAAGTGTCCTGATACATGCAGTGCTATTGTCTGTCATGTAACATTTCATCTTGCACTATGTCTGATGATTCCTCTACAACTTCACTGACTTTGGGCTGTTCTGCAACCTGACCTCGATCCTGACATGACTTCACCTTTTCCTCAACAGCCTCATCCTCACTAGCTAACTCAGCCTCTTCCTTCTCTTCATCTTCCTGCCTACAAAACTCATTAACCCACTCCTCATTAAATTCAATGTCCCTATAATGAACATTTGTCCTCTTCAAGTATTTAAGCGCCTGTCTTGCATGTACAGTATCCACAAACTGATACTTGTAATGCCCTTTATATGTCAGTTTACGCTTCAGCTTAACTGCAGCAGAGACCTTTCCATACTAGAGCGCGGCAACACATTAGTTGTCTGAACAATGTTGGCTGGAACACGTTACCAGTCCATGTACTCCATTCTGACCTCCTTTAGGTAGTGCTAACATTTTCATAAATGGTAAATGCAAAGCTATCAAATGCTGCTCTATACTATTCAAACATCCGAGTTCAGGCAGAATAGGATCAAGCTCCAAGTTATTAACCCAGCATTCAGCTGGCACCTCACCTCTACTGATCTTATGCGTGTGACACGTGTAACAAATCCAAAGCTGACCTTGATGAAACCAACGCACAGGGCACAACACATTGCTTATTACATATATGTAAGTAATGCTCACTAATACACCTCTGTGCAATACCAGCTGTCTCTGAACTTACACTATAAACTTCCCTTTCACAACTCAGCACCTGATATCTAAACAACAACCTATGACAAACACAGCACACAAAATCTAGTCCATCTCTGACCTTCTCCAAAAACTGATTCATAACCAAAATCTTTGGACTTTTCCATCTTCTGCTTCCTGCTTAACCCGACACTAGAAATAACTCGCTGCTTATAGTCTAAACTATCATGGTACTTCTTCCTACTACCTGTGTCATGTTTCACGGCCTGTTAAGTATTTTATTTTTCTCCCTCATGTTTCATGTCTTGTCTTCTTGTTTTATTTTGTGAGCACTCACTCCTGTCTCTGTTCCAGGTTCCTGTCTGCCCTGCCCCCTCCTCGTCTGTGTGCACCTGATCCCTGATTGTGTCTCCCACATCTGTGCCTAATCACTCCCAATCAATCCCACATATATTTCCCTTTGTGTCTTGTCTCTTTGCCAGTTCGTTGATGTTCACAGCTCACGTTCCAGCATTCTTCATAGTCACAGTCATAGCCTTCTTGTATTTTGGAACCTTGCTTGTTTTTCGACCTTGCCTTTTGCCTCACGATTTGGATACCTTTGCCTGGTTTGACTGCTTTTGCGTGTACCAATCATTGTAATAAACCTTGTTTTGCTTATTCAACCGAGCCGAGTTGTGCATTTGAGTCCTTACATCCTGTGCCAAGTTCATGACGGAACGAACTGGCCAGAATGGACTCAGTCGACTCTGACCCGGTTCGCCAAGCCCTTCAGGTACAGGGACAAAAACTGGCTCAACAGCAAGAGCAGCTCGCATCCCTGTGCGCAGATCTGAGAGAATTGGCTGCTCGCCAGGACTCAATGATGATATCGTTGGGCTTACAGTTTAGTGAATTACTTTCTCACCTGCCACCTGAACACCCTGCTCCCAGTGCTTGTCAGGATACCCGGTTGTTTGTCTCTGCCAGTCTCCGTTCCCAGGTTCTCCTTCGGGGGCACTCTTCTTGGCTGGCCTGCCACCCTGGGATGAGACGTGCCACCTTGGCACTTCTCCAACAGCGCTCCTGGTTGCCACTGATGAATAAGGATGCCAAGGAATTTGTCGCTGCTTGCCAGGTCTGCTCTAAAAATAAAAACACTCACCAAGCTTCTTCAGGCCTTCTTCATCCTCTCCCGGTTCCTCATCGCCCCTGGTCCCACATCTCACTGGATTTTGTCACAGGCCTCCCACCCTCTGACGGTAATACAGTCATACTCACAGTCATTGATCGGTTTTCCAAAGCTGCTCAACACATTCCATTATCAAAACTACCTACTGCCAAAGAGATTGCTGAAGTTTTGTTGCATCATGTGTCCCGGTTGCATGGACAACCCAGTGATATGGTTTCTGACCGGGGGCCACGATTTACTTCTCTCTTTTGGTGGGAGTTTTGCAGGCTGCTGGGGGCCACAGTCAGTCTGTCATCTGCTTTGCACCTTTAATCCAACGGCCAAGCTGAGCTCATGAATAAGGAGATGGAGACAGCCCTGCGCTGCCTCACTTCCCATAACGCCTCCTTCTGGTCCAAGCAGTTCCTATGGGTGGAGAATGCCCACAACACCCTTCCCAGTTCGGCCACCAGCCTCTCGCCTTTCCAGTGCTCTTGGGGTACCAACCACCCCTCTTCCTGGAACAGGAACATGAGGTCAGCATTCCCTCAGTTCAGGTGTTTGTCCGGCGCTGTCGACGCACTTGGATGCAGGCCCCAAACTCCTTCGCTCCTCTGACCGTTATCAACGGTCTGCCAACCAACATTGCACTCCTGCACCCCATTTCACTCTAGGGCAATGAGTCTGGTTATTCACACGGGACCTTCCTCTCAGAGTGGTGTCCAGGAAGTTGGCTCCCCGCTTTGTTGGCCCATTTCCTGTCTCCAAGGTCATCAATCCTGCTGCTGTCCGTCTTCGTCTGCCCTCCTCCATGAGGATTCACCCCACCTTTCATGTCTCAAAGATCAAACCTGTCAATGAGAGCCCGCTTCCGCCCGCAACTGTTGAAGTAAAGTGAACTTTGCCTGCAACTCTATTGCCTCTTTGTCGTGCATTTGGGTTCAAATCTGTACTGGTGAGTCTTACAATATTTGAAATTTATAAAAATCTTGAAGCTTGAACATCATTTCTCAGCAGAGCAAATTATGAGTAATAAGCATCTGAAATTTCTCCTTTGTAATGAGCAAGACCAAACACTCCAGCAATTAGCTGAATAACATTTGATATCCTGCAATTTATTCTTAAACAAAACACAATTAGCATAATAAAATGCATCAGTGCACTGATAATATTTTTCAAATTGCTTTCATATTGCAAAATTCTTTTTCCTAAATTTGTTTTTTCCTTCACTGGAGAACATACCTGCCCCTGAGACAATCCTCATGGTAGATGCTAACAAACAGAAAACAATTGCAAACAGCATTGTGAATGTGTGGTATCTATCCGAGTTTGCCTGCTTTCAAGGTTTTGGAAGATAATACCAGAAACAGAGTTCAGTAAACTTTTATAAGACACGTAGACCCACCTATCAGTCCTGCCCACACCGCATGGTTTGGTTTTACGACTCCTGATCCTGAGACACTTAGTAAACATTGATATCTTAAGACTGATACTCACTACATAATGAATGTACCCTTACTCACCAGTAAAATCACAACTTCAATGATGTAGTTTCAATTTGTATGATGGAAAAACACCACCTGATGATCACATAGATCAAGCTTATTTAAGTGCAAAACTGACTTTCCTCAGAAAGGCAGAGTTATATGACAGACAGTAAAACTACCTGTGCACTGCAACTATTGGTATTCTGCTGCTACTTCTGCTTTCCAGGTAATAGCGCAAGGGTACATATATTGCAGCACTAAACCTAGTATTTGTGCTTTCACTTGAAACATATATCTGTGTTTTCATTAGATTTTAACTTGCAATGTGTTATTTTGCTGAAATGACTGACGGAAAGTTATTTATCTTCTCCTTAATACTCTGGTATAAACACAACCATCAGCACTTACTGGTTGTGGAAATATTATATTACTCAGTGCAATGACCTGTATCACAACATATCTGATTTCTAATATAATAAATTGAACGACTTCTCAAAACTAGCCACCTTCAACTATCTTTCGATCAAATTTTATGATCATGCAATGACATGCAAGCATTATTTATTGTATGTCTTTTTAGTTTTAACATTCACACCAAATTGTACGTGTATTAATGTGATAGAGGCAAAAGATGAAAAGTTATTATGTAAGGGGTTTGTAATTTATTATGAGGTTTATAACAATAAAATTTATCACAAGCTGCTCCCCAAGTTCATCTGAATAAACAAGACAAATTGGAGACAATACATGAGAGAAATCAGAAATATTTTGAACATTTTTTAATGAAAGTATACTTCTAACTGTCCTTCAGGACACAATTCTTGCATCCTTTTTCACATAGGGTTGAACTCAGATTAAACAGTCTCCATTTGAGAAATGGGCAGATGTAGAGATATGTTTTGTGCGAGAACTGCATAGTAAAAGATTTTACAAATGCAGATAAAATGTACCAATACACTCACTTCAGTCAATACTGACACATTTACTTTACAGTAGGCACTTACCCAATTCATGATAGATGCACTATTGTGATGCACAATAGGCTCAGCAATTATAAAACAAGATGGAGCTATATTCATGGTGCCAAAGATGATAAAAAAAGACCTTTATTACTGTAAGAAGTTTAAGGCGGCAGTATTTAGAAAATAATCACATGAAACAATGTGAAAGAGGTGCTTTACAAAACCTCTTTAGCAAGTGAATTTCAGGTCATTGCATTTACTGCTCGGCTAAACAAAACCTTACTGTCAGTGTCTGCTCTCACTGATATGAGGAAGCATAAGATGAATTACAGTGTTAACTAGTACTAGTTGTGTAAGTAAGCAACTTTGGCCTACTTGCTGCTTCGCCATGTTACCCAAAGGGGAAGTTGTTTACTTGTTGACGTGTTTAAGCTGCCTCCAAGTGGCCACATCAGTTATTGCAGGTTCGAGTGTCAGGTGAAAAAACAGTGTGCATTGACTGACTTTACAATGTTCAGGATCTCGGTTGAGGTGTAGTTTTTTTCGTGTATGCACATCCTAAGCTTGGCTGTTCCAACATTATTGCTAAAATCTGCTAAACTGAGCCGCAGCTCTTGAATACCGTGATCACAAGCTAAGACAAAATCCTGCAGTTTGCTGGTGTTGTGAAGGCAGCACAGTGACGCCGCGTCGCTGTGCGTAACTGCCCCTTGCGCTCAGGAGCACCTTAGCGCGGGTCGACTCTGCTCTCAGTCCCAGTGTCACTCTCCCAAGGCCTTTCCTCTTGCAGCAGGTTATCGGTGTCCGCCTGTGATGGATCGCTGGAGGGGTAGAGTGGCTCTGGTGACCGGAGCCTCGGTCGGGATCGGGGCGGCTATAGCGAAAGAGCTGGTCCGGCACGGCATGAAGGTGGTGGGCTGTGCGAGGGACGTTGGAAAAATACAGGTTTGCTTTGATTAAAAACCTCAATTTCTGCACTTTTGAAGTGGCTTCAGTGACTTACAGTTAAAATTCAATGTGAGAAATAAGTTACTTTAGCCTAAATAGTAAAGATAACGATAAGTCGTTGACAAGTTAAATGGAAAGGCACGTTTTGATGTGGTCTTTACTAATACTACTACTACTTTACTAATATCTCCATCTCAAACAACTTTTTGATATCTAAGTTCCTAAATTATTCAAATGCTGAGTTGGTGTTATGTAAGGGAAAGATGGGCGGATACATTTTAATATCCCCTCGTGATCACTGGATAGATTCTAAGAAACCAACTCCAATGTGTTTAGAGGTTGTCAACCCATACGAAAATCATAAAAGTTAAATCTGCTTTATGACATCAAACTTTATTCAAACAAGCAGAGGTGTGACTCAACACACAAAAAGGAAATAATTAAACTTAGTGAATGAGTGTGGCTGTTAATTCTCTGTCTGACAAGGGTGGTTAATCTCTTCAGCCAAACATTTCGTGAGATAAAAATGCCCCAGCGCCTCCTTGTTTTCAGTGGTTTTCTGTCTTCAAGTTTTTCAAATGCAATTTGAAATTATAAAAAAAATCAATAATTAGTTTATCCCCCAATTTATGGTCTGTGAAGAATATAAATAAAAGCATGGCAGTAGAAAAAACGAATTATATGTTCATACTGCTTTTTTTTTCCTTTTTCACATTGGATGTTAAACGAGGTTTCTCCCAATAACCTTACAGTGGATTGTGTAAACAACTGAGAAAAGCAACACATTGAAAAGACATCTACCTCACAAACTTGATCTTATTTGTCTTCAGTTCTCTTTCGTTTTGATTTCAGGAACTGGCAGCTGAGTGTCAAAGTGCAGGCTACAGTGGTGTTTTGGTGCCTTTCAAGTGTGACTTGAACAAGGAGGAGGAGATTCTGTCCATGTTTGCCACCATCAAAGAGCAGCACAAAGGTGTAGATGTCTGCATCAACAACGCTGGCTTGGCTCATCCTGAGTTACTGCTGGATGGCAAGACCAGCGGCTGGAAGAACATGTTGGATGTGAGAGCTTAGTTTTGTTTTTGTTTTTTTTTCCCTTTTGTGGCCTCCAGCTTCACTGAGGTCTGAAGCTTCAAGGGAACACAAGCCATTGTTGAATCAGATCACCATTATTTCTGTTGGCTAAATATAAATATGCAAAAATATGAATTAGTTGTCAAAAAATATGCAATTCTTTCCAAAAAAAAGTACAAAAATCATTTAAAAAATATCAATGAGATTTTGGCATTTTGGCACTGCTGCACATTGTAACATTTTTTTCCCCATCTGACTGCAGGCTGTCACTTATGTTATGAGGCATCAATGCCAGAATATGTCTTTCTTTTTGACCTTTTTTGCTTGGTGTTTTTGTTTCAGGTGAACGTTCTTGCATTGTGTATTTGCACTCGTGAAGCTTATCAGTCAATGAAAGAGAGGAATGTTGACGATGGGCACATCATACACATAAACAGGTGCAGTTTTATTGACTTATTTATGTACAAAAGTCAGATTACAATAAAACATCACTTCCTTTTTCCAAAAAATCTTACTCTTTGAAGCTGAAGGTCCAAATATTATCATCATCATTTCAATTTCACTATGGAGGCACTTATACATTAAAATGTTGTAGGATGCAAAACTATAGATTACTCAGGAATGGACCTAGCAAGAGCTTCAACTAGCTAGTATTAAGCGATTAATCTGCTGATGTGCTGATCATTGTTACATTAAGTCATTTGGTTTATCGAATGTCACAAAGTCATGAAAAGTCTCTGTTACATCATCCTAAGGTTAAGTCTTCAGATTGCTTATTTTGGTCAACCAACAGATATTCAGCTAACTATTGAATAAGACAAGGTAGCATACCCTCAAAATCTACACTCCTGATGTGGGAATTACCCTTTTTGTTGAGAAATAGCTTTAGTTAATCAATGCTTAATCATCAAAATAATTTCACATTACTCTCATCAGTTGATTAATTGACTGAATTGTTGCAACCATAGACATGGTAGACTTGTGGATCAGACAAATTTTTTTTCATCACATAGTTAAATATGGCTTTCATAGATCGACTGACGGTTACATTTTTTTGGATTTTTTTAGAATTCAAATGAATGAGGCACTAATTAAAATACTGATGCATGTTGGCAAAAGCTGGTGCTAACCTGGTCAACCTTTCCCATCACTGATGCATTTTTGGTACTGCAGCATGTGCGGACATCGTGTGGTTCCAAATCCTGACATACATTTCTACACCGCCACCAAGTACGCTGTGACGGCCCTGACAGAGGCCCTGAGACAGGAGCTGCGAGATGCAAAAACCCACATCAGAGCCACAGTAAGACTTAATAACCAGTCAGCTCTTCTTCATTGAATTATTAACATATCTAGCTGAACCTGAGATGCTCTCATCTGCAGAAGCAAAAGTAATGACATTAATCTTAGTTGTTATGTGACAAGTGCACAGTATTTCTGCTCATTTCTTTTTTTTTCAATAACAATTTTATTGAAATTTTAGAACAATGTAACAGTTAAGGACATGTACATGGACACAACCAGAAAGAGAGAGAAAAAAAGAAAGAAAAACAAAAAAAACAGACAATACAATTAAAGCAAAAAAGATTTACAATAAAATAAAATAAAATAGGACATTAAGTACCCCATTTCCATATCATGTTCATTTCAACTTATTATTCTATGTCCACCTGCCAAAGTCCATTAAATTTAAATCCAGCCTCAATCTGGATGGGTATGTCCAGTGGTCGTATTTGGTCCAGAGGGCTTCCAATTCAAATAAGAAAATCCTTTGGACAATAAATCAAGGGAATTGGTAGTCCATGAGTGGTTGCCAAGTGATCAAGAATAACTGTTCATTGCCTTTCAGCACTGCAGTAATCCTCTCATGT
>JAQMCX010000055.1:826935-864118 GCA_029814765.1 Acanthurus leucopareius | reverse complement strand
TAAAATGGGAAGATTTCTTGCAGTTAATAAGAAAGGATTCTGGGGCACTCAATTTAGGAGTGTTGAGGGAGGGGAGATTTCTGCTCATTTCTGATTGTGTGCTTTTTGTAGAGTATCTCTCCTGGTGTTGTGGAGACAGAATTCGCTTGGAGGCTCTACAATGACAATGCTGATAAAGCTACTGCTTTATACAGCAGTTTTAAGGTAAAAATATCAGTCCTGTATCTCTACAGTATTGTTTGTATGATTACTGCAATGAAAAGTATCTTGATTATATGAGTAATACATATAATTTAACTTTTCACTTCTCTAACAGCCTTTGGAACCCATTGATGTTGCAAATTCAGTCACATATGTCCTAAGTGCCCCTCCACATATGCAGGTATTGTATGAGATTTGCTCTACATATTTTAGAGCTTTATATGGCAGCATAAAACACTTGTTTTCAGCATTTGTTGTATCCATAATAAGATAACCTTTATGTATCTTTCCTTTCAGATTGGAGAAGTTCTGATGCGCCCCGTGGAGCAGACGTTTTAGTATTGCACCATATGACAGCTGATATCATGCATCTAACTTGTCTGCAACATGTGTGAAACAAATTTTCTGATCATGAAATTATTTTGGTTTTAAAGTTTGTATTCAGCTTTGCAGTTACAGAATAAAATGACTGATCTGAGGATCAAATTTGTCACACTTAATTTGCTTCATTATTCATCACAAGAAAATTTGATTTGTAGCAAAGCAGTGAACATCAACCAACAATGTGAATTTTTTTAAGATTTGTCAAAATGTCAAAAACATTAACTGAATGCAAATCATAAAAATCCCCAAAATATTAGGAATATAAAATCTATGTCAAATTTCCTTTTAACTCTTGTCCTTTTACATCCACTAGATACCACTATAATATCCTACTGATAAATTTCAGTATGAGCGCATTGGGAAATATGTATACAGCAGGAGTGTTTAAGACAGTGGTTCCCAAACTGGGGGACGCACCCCCTGGGGGGGCGTGGTGACAGGGTTGCCAGGTTTGTATGTGTATGTGTGTACACATGTGCTGTTCTGGAGTTTGGTATTATTAGATAGAAATAAATAACTTCACATTAATTATAGCTGTGTATTCATAGGTATTATTAATGTAATTTGCATCCAAAAAAGGTATTTTAGTAAGTTTAATTTTAGTAAGTTACTTAAGTAAGATGTAACTGACTAAAGTTGCAGTTCTATATAAATCATTAAAGACAATGTTTCAAATAAATTCCGTAGGAGTTTGCAAGCAAAAGATATTTGTCTGAGAGAATGTTTATGTGGGTGCATGTAGGTAGAGGCAGCCAGATATGTATTTTTTAGTGGTGGGACTCGAGTAAAAAATTAATTAATTAAGTAGAGGCTTTGTAATTAATTAATCTCAGTTAATTGCATATCAATATTTGACATTAGAAGCAACGTTTTCCATCATTTTGTTGTCTGTGCTAGCTGCAACATGTTTGGCATTGAGGTGGTAACGGAGGTTGGAACAGATCTGGATAGGCAAATTCTTTCTTGGACACATCCAGATTTCCACCCGGTAGTTGTTTTCCACCCACCAAACCTTTTTTTAAAAAAAACTTTCTATTTTATAGACACGCAGCAAATGATCGGAGCTGGAATCAAACTCGCGTGGAGAACAAAGCTTCCGCACATGGGACGCCCACCCTACCGACTGAGCTACTCAGGACACTCATGCAACGAGAAACGTTCCGCGCTGTTTGGAGTGCAAAAACAAATTGCGATTAAATGCGTTATTTTTTTTGTTGCGTGATTTTTTCTGTAATTGATTAATCATAATTAACACGAAGTCCCAGCCCTAGTATTTTTTCTTCCGAAGGGGGGCCCTGTTGATAAAGTTTCGGAGCCACTGGTTTAAGATATAAATATATGATGATATAGATTTATATTCTCACTTATTCACCATGCAAAGTAAAATAGAATCCAGACTGTACATTGGTGCTGCACATCAATCATATAGTTAGACTGGAAAACAAAAAAACAAAAAAGAGTTTGTTTTGGCTTTTTTGTCTTTTAATAGGATGACAAAATGGTCAGGATTGGTTTTTGCTGTACCTTAAAAAGTAAGTTAAAAGATCAGCACAGTCACACATAAATTGGACCAAACAATGTATTTTTTGCATACAGAAGTACTGATTTTCATTGAACATTGACCAGCAGTCCTGCAGATTTTGTCCACTAGTGGGCACTGATGCAATAGGATTTTGCATGCCGTTGACTTTAGAGCTCATTGTGGGTGAGCTTTTTTTTGGTTGCATGAAACACTAATAAAGACACACTTTTGATGCTGTGATTAAACATGAAAAGTGAGTGCAAGTGGATGACAATCATCCTCTCTTACATAAAGAATATTCATTTTTTCTTCCAAAACAGACTCAAGACATCAACAGCTGTCCTATTTATTTAACATGTTATTGTTAAATAAAATTAATTCTATCAACCTTTTAGAAACTAACAGACTAAAGAGGAGAGCTTGCAGAAAGAGAAACCTGCTGTCATCTCTTTATGCCCGAAAGCTGCATGGTTTCCAATTCAGAGTAAAGCCAAAGTTAGCCAACGACTGCCAACCACCCACCGTCTTTCTGATGTTAATGAACATCCATTTACACTGAGCCTACATTTGAATACATACTATTGGCAAAGCACTTGGCTCTGTGTTTTTGGCCAGCTGGACGCACCCAAACAAAAAATGTGTGTCACAGAAATAGGGCAAGTCTACCAGATTACCAGGCTTGTGAAGAAGCAGAAAAAGGCATGTTGCTGTATTTTTTTGATAAAGTTTTTTCAGTGTAGCAGAGCAATTAGCAGAAATTTAGTATTTTTACTCCAAGTTCTAAAAATGTTGTATTTTACAAAGATTTTAATTGTAAAAATTCTTGCAGTAATTATAATGTTGATTCCGTGTCCCCTGATTGCTGTAATACCCACCTCCAGATTAATGCTGGTTTTGTAATTTCTGAGTGGTTAAGGACTTTTTTTTGTGGGTGCTATATTAAGAGCTTATCATTTAAATGTACTGTATCTCATCAAGTTGGTTTAGTGCATCTGGAATAATTGTTTCTTGCTATTTTATTTTTTAATCATCACAGAACTTCAGAAGAATTTCAGCTCACTTATCAGGACAAAATGTTGACAGTGTTTTTTAAATCACATATCTTAATTTGGTGTGTTTCAAATATTTTATACAAACATATGCCAAAGAGTTGTAGTTCAGATGAAATGCATGGGAGCTGACTTTCTCATCAGTAAGAGGAGAGGATGGTGGTAGCGTGGCCCACAGATAAGACTGTTTGTGTTTTGGCCATCAAAACTTCACAGTCATCATGTTTACAAGTTTTTAAAATCCCAAGTGTTTCAAATTCATATGTAGACACTGGGTTCAAGAACTTAAACACAAATACGAGCCTAAACATGATCCCAAAATATATGATTAATGGTCATACAGTTGTAGATAAATTGGAAAAATGCTGCAGCTTTTCATTCCATTATTGTGAGAAATAGTCTTATCACAGATCCAACTGTGTAAGTCCTTTAGCCATTTTAGCTTATGATTGAATCTGAATGCCAAGCTCCTTTGAATTCTTGGGTGTCTTCCAAAATATGGGAACCAGAGCTGTGGCTTTAAATCTGCATTGTAACCCTATTCACACTATGTTACACAAAATGATCTAAAGCTGTGCAGTCAAATCTTTCCTGAATATGTCAAAATGCATTTAACATGTATCAGATGCACCGAGATCTGATGTGGACATCTCACCATTTTACGCTCATCCAGACAAATTCCTCTTATGCAAGCATGTGAGGATCAGCTGACCTGGAGGATTTTAGCCTCTGCACTGGGTGTTACAACCCTCATTGATGGTTGAAGTGAAAGTAAAGTGCAAAGTGAGCACCTAATCGGTGTCGAGAATGTGACCCTGCTTCAAACTACACAGGGGGGCAACTAAGGCCAAAGTCCCCTTGAACAAAGGAACAGAGTAGGCTATGTAGCCATGCAGAATTTTCCTGGCATGGTTTCAGTGCACAAGAACAAAAATAAAGGTTCACAAGATATTAAAATAATGTTAAGCTGGTTAGCATTAAGCCTCTGAGTTTTAGATTTCCAATTATCTCCTTTTGATGAAATATTTCCACCAGAGGTAACAAGAGCATATGCACATAAAATTTCATTTAGAGGTTATTATGAAATGAAAAGTGCAAATTAAGCAATCTGATTGGTTGTTAGCTGTGCTTAATAACTCAATTTAGCAGTGATCTAATGTCTTTACATACCACTGCCTGTTGTGAGCTATTGCCCAAATATTATTAATTAGTCTAGCAATTAGCTCTGCTCTCCACATATTTTGTTTAAATAAAAATTATTTCCGACCAAACCAATGTTTTTAAAAGTGAATAATTAACTTTCTTTCATTTGCAGTTATTTCTGTTTTTGCAGGGAATAAGATAAAAAAGGTTGCTCGGCCTATTACTTCCATGCCTAAATGGTTGCTAGTAGCTACAGTCAGTAGCACTGTCTTAGCTTAGTGTAGTTGAAAGACTAGAATCAGGGAATATTTAGTCTGGCTCTGTCGAAACTCTCCCTGTCACTATTTGAAATCTTACTTATCAAAAAGTCATATAGTTAGTTTAATTTGTGCAAAAACTAAATTTAAAAAATGTGGTCTATTTAAGCTAGCAGCTGCTGGTGGTAGCTTTATTTTTAGTGTAGGGTTATGAAAGCAGCATCAGACTTTTCATCCTGCTCTCTGCAAGGAGAAAATTGGCTTATATATCAAAATGTAAAACTTTTACTTTAAAAGAATGTCACTTTTTTTTTTAATCTCTAAGCTATATATGGAGACACTGCCAGACACAATCATAATCATTTTATTATAGACATGCAGAATACAGCATTGCAAACATGATTCTCACATTGACAATCAAATATGACTTCTCTCCATTTCAGTGATTTAAATGTTGAACCAGAAAAGATTATACTTGTATGTTTTTATGATGCATTTAACTCATGAAGATTGTGATTGACATGAGCTAACAAGCTAAGTTGCCTTTTTTTTTAGCATATCCTGCCCTGCTTTCACCACATGGCTCGTTGTTGTCTGAGAGACAGTGCAGCTTTCCTTCTCTTCTTCCTGCTGAATTGTGCTTTTGCTCTCTCAATAGATAACTGAATTGGACTCATGACGGGAATTGTCGAGGTGGTCATTGAAGTCTTTCCAAATCTCTGTGGACTGAATACTTCAGAAGTGGTTACTATGGGTGGCATGGTTGTAAATGTCACTGTTGTTTGTTCAGTTTCTTTGAGGACAGAAACTCCATTGCTGAGAGCAGCAGGTGAGGTTTTCTTTCGTGGTTTTCTCTGTTGTCTGATTGTCTGCCTGTGTCTTTTTCTTATGATAGAAGGGATTGCTGTGACAGAGGTAAAAAGCTTTGATTCACTCTGAGTGTCTGTCTCTTCTGTACGCCTGCCAATTACAGCAGCAGTTGCAGGGTTGTACAGCGAATCGCTTGTCTCTGGAGTTGGAAGAACAACAAGCACATTTACAGAGCTGTTAGGAAACAGTGGATTTTCACTGGACGAAAGAGGCAAAACCGTTTTCCTCCTACCACTCCTCAGTCCTCTGTCTTGCGACTTTTGCCTTTTCAGAGCACTAACAGAGGAGTTCAGAGTCGTAACCTGGGTGATTGTCTTCCCTCCATAAATGCCCAGCCTGTGTGAAACCTTCCGCTCTGTGGTGGGCACCAGCGGCACTGTGGGAGTCCCAGTGAGAGGGCTCACTTTCAGATTGTCCACTGGGGAATTTTCATCTGGAGCAGCTACAATAAGAGAAGACGAGCTGCCCTTCCTCCTTTTTTTCCTCCCTTCTCTGTCTCTTCTCTCCTTTGACCTGTTTCTTTTGACTTTGGGAATTACAATGGAGGCTCTGGCAGAGCTGGTGACAGGTTGCTTTTCAGTGTTGCTTTCAGAGCTTTGTTGCTTTGGCTCTGCAGCTGGAGATATGGTAATGAAATTTGGGATAGAAATGTCTGTTATGTTTGTTAAAAGCTCTTTAGTAGAAGAGGTAGGACTTGTCTTGTTCTTCTTTTTTCTCTTCTGTCTTTGCCTTCTTGTTTTTGCCTTTTTTGGAACAACAGTTGTTGTCATTCTTGACAAAGGAAGGGTGATTTCTTCTGTGGACTCCACTGGTTTCTTCTGGATTGTTGTAGCTGCCGTAATAGAAATAGTCTCCTTATCAATCGCTGGTTCATCTTTCATGACGTCATTGACAAACTCTTCTCGTCCTCCAAGCTCATATTCACTGTCACCAATGTTGTGTGTGTTTTTACGTGCCTGGTCGTGTTTGTGTGACTCACTTAAGAAGTTACTAAGAGCAATGGTTTCTTCTGCTTTGCTTCCAGGTGTGGAAACCCCAGCTCCTTCCTCTATTTTAACACCCACCTCTGCTCTCTGCTTTCCTTTCCTCCACTTTCCTCTTCCTTTCTTCTTTTTGACAGTTTTCTTCTTCTTCCCTGTGTTCTTCCTCTTCTTCTTCTCCGAGCTTGGCGTCTCAGCTTTATCAGAGTCAGTGGTGGAGCTTTGGGAGGTGGAGACAGTAGCAAGGACCTTGATGAAGTCCTCTGCAGCAGTGACAACATTTCGGAGTGAGGGCTCCTCAGGGCCTGACATCGTAGACTGTGTTGTACTTTCAGGTTTGTCTTCTTCTTTGTTTTTCTTGGAGTCTGTGTTCTTAGGAGGAGGCAACGTCAGCACATCGATGATGTCAATACCGCCAAAGTCATATGGAACTGCGTCTCTCAGCACAGCAATGGGAAGGTTCTCATATCGTTTACACCTACAAGAAAGCAAACAAGGGGAGGTCGTGTGTGGTTACTTCAGAGGGTAATAAAGCTCAGTATGTTGCAAATCTTCTTAAAAGTTTAACACAAGAGTACATTGATACTTACATGCCGTACCAGTGGCGCTCTGCACACTGCTCTTCATAGACAAGGTCAAAGCAGGGCACACCAATGACATTGAAGAATGCCTGACCAACTACCCTGGAAGAGGTGTCGTTGACTTTCCTCAGACAGTCTTTCAGCCTGCAGAGAGAGATAGCATGAGTAAATATTCAGTTTTTGAGCAATCAGTCGAGTTCAAAACAAGTCACAGTTGAACCTGTATGAGTAAAAAGTTAATTTTTAAAAGGACATATCTGCCATGTTTGACTTGTTGCTTCTTGCAGATGCTCCCTACTTTTACTGCTCTGTGAAGCTCTTCTCCTTTAATTTCATGGTGTAACAAACAGCCACATATTATTTGGTCCCTGATGCATTTTTTTAGTATACCTTATAATCATTATTGTTTTGTCCCTGGAGACCTGGCAAATTTCCTGTTCAAGATACTGTTTATTAAACCAAAAACTATAAACAAAACTGTGAGATCTCTAATGAAGACATGTGACTTCAAAGCTTCACCTTAAACTTTGAATGTAATGGATTTACCCAAACAAGTTATGAAGTAGTAATACATCCTGATGCATTTAATTAAATATGTTTATTGTGATTGTAAAACTCCTGAAGTTGATGGTTAATGCAGAATAAATCTAAGCTCCAGGAAATTAAAATGAAGAATCAGCTGTTTCTCTAACTTATTGTCTTGAGTTCACCGACTTATAATATCTGAACTCAACTATGCAGGTCTTAATGTTGATTGTGCTTTAAAAGCACTGAGTCTGATTCTTTTGCAGGCTGATGGACAAAAACTGTCCCTGCTGCTCACAGCGATTCCTGGTCATAGTTTTTATGATCATGTTTCATTGATCCAAACTATGTTTTAGTAACTAAGTAACCAGCATTCAAAAACGGGATCTGGATGTAGTTCCTTTTTCATTTATAATTAAAAGGGTCCTGAACACAGCGGGAGTTGGATATACTCAACCAATTCACAGGGAATCCTATTTGGTCCCATAGATGCAAATTTTAATGTGTGAATTCATTACTATAGTCAAGTTTTTTACTCACGTATTATCACAATCACAGTGGCAGATGGAGTGCCACTTGAAATTGGTGTAGCCATATTTTGAGGAGAAGGAGTGGATGACATGAGGACAGTGGTCGTGGATGCGGCAGCAGCTGTCGGTCGCTGCGAATTGTCCTGTCAAGTGGAGATTAGAATGCTTAGACCGGTGCATATTTGTACACATTCACATACGGACTAACAATAATTAACTTGATTTGCTTTACAAAAAAATTACATAACCTACCCAGCTGGTCATAATGGTCAGCCATGTTTCCAGCTCCACACCACAGAGTCCCAGGATAAGTGAAGCCTCTCTTTGATCTTTTTACAACCTTGTCCTGCAGCGCAGGGTCATCGCTGTCCTCCCTCTTCACTGCGCCGCTGCGCTCCGACCTCCCTGTAAACTCCCGGCACATCAGTTTGGCTGCATCCATGCGCGCAAAATGCGTCTCCAATTGCCGCCCAGCTCTTTGTTCTTTGAGTCCCAACCTGCACTCATGCATGAAGGATTTCACCTGCATCTGGTTCACAATGATGGAGCAGTTCACGAGCTTCCCGGCGGGGCTGACGACGGAGCGGACCACCTCGGTTCCGTCTGACACCTGGAAGAGGAAACTCTCCCTGACGGCTGACATTTTTGCGCAGAAGGTGCCGTTGATCATGGAGAACATTTCTTTGCTCTCCTTCTCCGCGTCCAGTGCGCGGCTCAAGAAGTCCCCCCTGACGAAGTTTCTGTCCAGATAAGACAGAAAGACAAAGAAAACCGACCACATAGTGCGGCGAGTGGCACTTTCAGCACCATGCGTAACGCAGACAGCTCCTCGCGGTTTTCCGGCACTGCGGGGCAGCCCTCCCACTTTTAAGGCGAAGCTCAAGTGGTGTGATTATTAATACGATATATGGCAATGCTGGGAGGAGTCTGCCGAATTAACCTCTTCAGATTTCAGTCCTGGGTAGAATATCTTTATCTGATACACAGTCAAAGAGCGCGAAGTAGGTACTACCTTCCAGTGTATGACCCCACTGAATCTGAACGAGAGGAGAGTTAATGTGAGTGTGTCTGTATGAAGTAGTATGAACCTCCAGCATCTTTCTGCAGTGAGAGAGCTGACCGCAAGTTACCTCCCACCCCCCTCGGCTCAGCCCCCACAAAGTGGAGATTTACTTTGGGAACACGCATGGAGGAGGTTCTAGCTCACCCCGCTTTCCATGGCAACAGGCATGGGGTGATTGTGCCAACCCAGGAGATTGGACATCTCTCAAGTGCCACAAAACAAGCCCTGAATCGGTGATGACCTAAATCACAATGAAGGGACAAAACTCTTTGGTTGTGGAATGTGGAGAAAGGTTGCGGCTGTCGCACGCTAACCCCACTGACTGAAGGTCCTCAGCAGCCAACAACACCGAGGCTGAACTGATGGCTGGACTCAAACAAAACTTGGTAAAATAAATGAATAAATAAATAAATGAAGGGATCAGTTTGGCATTAACGTATCCTAGGTGGTTGGCATGGGCCACCTACCTGCCTAATTAGGCCAAAATAAGTGTGCTTCATTGTTACAAGGTGATGCTGCATTTTAATAGTCTTTGCTCCTTTTTTGGATCTGTATCACTGAAAACGATTATTTATTTTCAAAATTTCATCAACAAATAATAAACTGTCTTAACTACTATCCCACTGCATCTCTATCTATCATTTACTGTAAACTCACAATTCCCCTTCAGGTCAAATGCCTCCAATTACAATTGTTCTGTCCTTGTCATGGGGAGAAATTTTTTTATGTATATTAAATTAAAACATGATCCTGGACCATGGATCATCTTTAGAAGCTAAAGATATTTCATTGTACAATTAAAAGCTGATACTTTCCCTTAAGCTGATGTTGGCAAATTAAATAGTTTCAAAGGAAAACAGATTGTGTGTATGATTTTGGGAAATCCAGTTGTAATTTTTATTGTGCATACCATGATATAATTCAGTTTGAATTAAGGTCTGCCACACAATCTCGGATCTTTTGTGTATCAATCATCAAAAATTGTCAAGGTTGTTCAAGATTTATATGTTTATCTTTGCAAACTCATAAGAGAACTCAAGATGGATTATTAAATGGATTTCTTAAAATTTCTCTACTTTTATTAAGCACTTGTTTTTTTGTTTTTTTTTTATGAACTCAGACAGGACTCTTTTGTAGATCTGTGTTTTTTCCATGCCTGCGTGGGCTTACGTGATGCACTGCAAAGTCTCCTGCATCTGTGAACAAGCGACTATTCCCAAAGAAAAGAAAAGAAAAAAGCTCTTGTCAGATTGGGTTTCTAATCAGCCCGGTGTTTTGTCACATGGCTGGTCTTACAGGGAGCTCTAGAGGCGGAGATCCAGCCTACTCAAGGCACTGAAATCGGATTGCTTGAAGGCGGAGAGAAATGATGTAAAATCACCAGAGGCAACATTCGACCAAATCTTGAGGGAGGGACAAAAAAAGAGGTTTCTCATGAATTAAAGTGGTCATTGCAGGAGAGATTTGGTGCAAAAAAAGGCTCCTGCTGCCCCCTGAGTCATAACTTGAGGAGTCAGTGTCTCAGTTAAGGACACTTCTATACGATGCAGGTAACTCATCAGTACAGATGCTACCAATTTGTAAATAATGTGCTACAGATGTAATAGTACATTAAATGCACATTATATGTATTGCAATTATCTGCGAACCTGAGTTGGTTATTGAGCAGTGGTGATAACAATGAAAAATTACTTTGAAATACTCAAGAGTTTCACAAAGCAATAGGAGAAGTGATGTGATCTTTTATAGAAGTAGAGCTATAGCACTGTAAAATTACTTTGTTATTAGTGAAATCCTGCACTGATGTAAAAAAAAAGTGAAAAAGGGGCTTTAAATATCAAATCTAAAGTTCTTCCCAGCTCTGACAAATTTTTAGAGTGTCTTTTAACTCATAGTTTTGGTTCAACAGCCTAAAACATCACAGTCTTGATTTAGTCTCACACCTAAGGATTGATCATTTATGGCCTCAGACTTTTTAGTAAGTAGGCTCCAAAAGCCCACTTGCCCAGTTTGCTAAACAACAGACAGCAGACAAGTAATAACTGCAGCTAGCTAATTAACTAGAGCATTTAGCAGGACAACAAGCATAAAAAGTCTGTAAATATTGAATATACATTCACAAGAAAGAATGAAACACAACTCCATAAAATGACAACACGGCCTTGTAACTGCTGGATTTTTAAATAAACAAATATTTGATTTCAGTGTTTTGTTTCAGCATATTTTCACAATAAACATGTTATATACCTGTGGTTCAGTCTGTTTGCACTGCCCTCTAGTGGCCAACAGTAGGTTACTGCAGGTTTACTCATAGGACATTACAAAACCTTTTACATCCATTACCATGAGCTTATGTAGCATTAGTAAGACATGTCAATGTCGGCCCAGATTTATTAGCTTGGATATCATGTCAGCGTTCAGTTCATTTGCAAAAGTGTAAAAGACAGCATGCGAGTGTTCCAGTCATTTACTGTAGTTTCATGCTGGTTAAAGATACACAGAAGACAAAACTGTGGGAAAGTACAGTGTCTGCTGGCAGGGAGGTGAATACTCAGCTTGAACTCTGTTGCTCAAAAGTTGGATGAAATTTCAGATCTGTTTATTTAATAATTGTAATGACCTTTCCATTCAGAGAACTGGGAAATATACTGGGAATAGTAAGTGCAGTTCATGGATGGATTTTGTTGTTCCAGCAGTGAACAAGATCACAACTTGAGCTTACCAAGACACCGATCCTCTGGTGTTTCTAAACACCTGAAGGGAAACACCTGAGGACTGCAGCACTGAGCAGCATTTAGAATAACAATCTGAGGAATTTTAAGAGGATCATCCACTTAAGTTTCACCTGTTCTGTGGTGATGCTCATTTATCTTCAGGTGACTGCAGTGGTGAATTTGTTTTTCTGCACAGTCAGGTGCATCTTAAAGATCTATGTTTCATCAACCTGGAGTTTGTTGAAGGCAGCATTGTGTTTAAACTACTGTCCACATGAATCACAGACATGGACATCATTAGTAATTAACCCTGTTTTCATTGGGATTTCAGTGGAGAACTTGAAAAAGCGTTTGTTCCACATATGTGTGTGCAGCACTGACACCATGATAAAGGTGGCTGTTTGTAAGACATTAATAGGAGCAAAAAGCTTGTTAAATCACAACAATATTTTTTGTTTCACTGCAGAAGCAAAAGTTTGAAATTCTGCTATTGATTTGATCATTTTTCTAAACATTGCAAAATGTTTTTGATTGAACCTGATGATAAACCTTGAAATATGAAGTTGCTCTGTTGAAGATAAAACAGAATTTTGGGACGATAATTACAATTACAGACTGTTATTTATGAAAGTGCCATGAATGAAAACCAGTGACAGTGACAAATCATGCAAAACAATCAACTACCACACACGACTAAGGATGCTGCTGGATGCAAAAAAAATGACACCAGTAAAAAGATTTTTAAAAAGTCTGCACATTTATCTCCATTGCAGCCAATTTCTTAACCAAGCTTTAGATGTTAAAGAACTTTGTCAGAACTTTTTGAAAAGGTTAAATTCCACTTTAAATTGTTAGTTAATTTATGATTTGCCCTGACTGCAGATAAAATAAGCAACTGAGTTCAGCCACCTCCCACCCACCATTCACTTAAACCTGATATGTGTGACTCTCTCTCTCTCTCTCTCTCATTCACAGTCCACTTCATTCACCCAAGTTCCCCCCTCTAACAGTGCAGACCCAAGTGTTACTTTCCAATGGACGTGCTGGCCTTTCCTGCTGACAGATATAAAGGATGGTACCTTTCTCTGATGGCGCCCAACATAAAAGGACCAGCTTTTGCTTGGCTGGACCCGTCTAGACTCTACCTTAACTCACAGGTATGATGGGAAATAAAAGAGACTTGTTCTAGTTACCAAACAGGTTGTAGAGCTGTTGGAACTGTTTCTGTGTTCAAGGTCACTAAACACAATATAAATCTCATTTATAGCAGAGAAATACAAGTTGTGTGTGTATTTTATTTGCACACTTTGTATTTTGTGCATGCACTGTTTTTGTACTTGAGTCAGGCACTTGCAGACTGCGTCAAAGACCTTCTCAGTCCATTCCTCAAGGACACCATCGACGTGGTTGCTGGGATAGATGCAATGGGGTTTATTCTTGGTAAGAGAACCAACCAGTTCATTCTAAGAAGGGAAATAAATAGTAGTTTAAGAACAGCCTCAATTGGTGTCCCTCACTTGTTTTATTTTAAGAGGCAGTTACTCTTCTAGTGCACTGGTGATGAAACCTTACGCCACTGGCAAAGATACTAAATTTAGATATTTCAGCCCCCTTAAACCCTGCCTCTCAGCACATGGTATGACAATGCATGAAACCATCTGTTATCCACCTCAAACTGCACATAACTTAATAAATATCATTTTGTCAGTGTGGGTGAGGGTTTTTAATGTTTTTCAGGGGCATCTGTTGCCACCACCCTTGGAAAAGGTTTTCTGGCCATTCGCAAAGCTGGACACCTATGTGTTGCAACCCAAAACCAAAATTACACCGACTATACAGGCCAAGGAAAGACAATGGAAGTAAGACTGGACGTGCTACAACCAGGTTAATCCTCCTTCGCTTTTTATTCTTTAACTATGTCAGTTGTTTCTGGAGAAAATGAATGTTTACCATGCTGGATATCAATGAGTTTTGACTCATGTGTTTAGTATTTTCATAAATATTCAGTCTTTTAAGCAAAACATGGATTCAGTGATTTTATAGATCATCATCGAAATCTGTAATAAGCAGAAGACTTGAGGATGACTTTAACAAGCCCATAATATTCCTATTATTGTGATTTAAAAATCCAATAGGTTTCTTAAGGAGATATTTAGTTCAACCAACAGTCTTAACCCAAACATATTCATTTCAAAGTGATCAGCAAAAGAAAACTATTAAATTATCACATCTGTGAAAAGTTGGAACCACCAAGCAAAAAAATTTCCTTTTTACTTAACCAACTAATAAAATTAGTTGATTATGAAAGTGGTTGTTGTTTCTGTCGAACTAACTGACTAATTATTGGTGTAAAATCAGCCTAATACAGAACAATACACCGATCCAAATGACTGGAAACAGCTTTACTCAACTTCATGACCATTTATTTCTTGTAGCACAGCACCTTCTAGTGTTGATATGTGAAGTGAAGATTCAGTAGATGTTGAAGTTTCTCCGACACTGGAACAGATCTTATGAAGACCACTTTAATATTATTCTCTTTTTATCATCTTTAATACATCAAAGGTCATCTTTTGTCAAATAGATTTTATATCCTGCAAAATTTTTGCAACAGTTTTTTTTTTTCTAAATTTCATTTTTATATTCAGATCATCTCTCTGGATAAAATGTTTTGTTTTAACTAAGTCAGACACAAGATAGATGTTTCAGCTTTTTTTCCTTTTCTGCATGTTTACATTTGAACACATGTAAACACCACACAATTTAATGCAATAATGTATTAATTTTTGTGTGGTTTTCTTTGTCTTTTGCACTATGCAGTATAACAAAACACACTTTTCATTTTTTTTCTGGATGCTCTAGAAAACTGTTTCCTTCCCTCTCATGTGAATACTTCAATAAGCATGTTTTTGAGTTTTCTAAAAAAGTTACAGTGTCTCAAAGTTAAAGCTAAAGTGTCTCCTTCCTGCAGGTGTGAAGGTGCTGCTTGTGGACCAATGGATAGAGACTGGAGGCACAATGAAGGCTGCCATCCAGCTGGTGGAGGGGCTGGGAGCCACTGTTGTAGGTAAGTCAAGTTACAAAGCAACAATATTCTTTAAATAAGTGCCCCTCAACATTTCAATGTAAACATCACACTCTTCCTGCAGGCGTCGCAGCTGTGGCCATCGAGAACAGTGAAGGAGGAAAGTGGATTAAAGAAAACTACAAATTCTCTCACTGCATCCCTGAAGAGCTGCAGGGCCAAATCGACCAGAAGTATCTGGATTCCTTTAAAAGCTTCAATAACTGAACAAGAAAACATGATTTCTTACCGTTTCAGTAAAAAAGAAAAGAGGAATAGCGATATACTCTACAGTTGATATGGCAAAGACATAGTTTCTTCTGCATAGAAATGTTTATTTTGTAGACTTGTTCTTGACAAAAAGTCTTTCAAATACATGTTTGTTATTTTCAAAATACTTTTTTTAAATTTTTATTACAAGTAAAACAAACCACAATAAATTTATACATGATAAAAGAGTTGTACACATTTTCAGTTTTTGATATAAAAATGATCACCCAAATTCAGTCGCTGATCTGATTGTAAACCAAAAGCAAAAAGTACCTATGAAGCATATACTGTAGATAAAAAAATGTCTAAGTTTGTATCTATAACAAGGGTCCGGGCCCCCGTGAGATATTACCAACAGGAGATTCTATTTGTTTTTCAAACTTTCCTCAACTTTGTGCTTTTTACTTGTGAATTACTGCATAATATTTTTTCTTAAAAAAAAATAAAGGTTTGGAACCTCAACAATATGAAAAGAGTAAGAAGAGTCATTTTAAAGAGCAAACTTTAAGGTTAAGTAATTCTATATAGTTACAGAAACTACAGCAGCAAGCCAGAATATCTGGTTCAAGCTCTATGGAAGGTACCTCATGTTAAAAACATCCACAGTCATTCTTTGGCATCTCTGCAGTACCAGAATCATCATTTTTGTGTATTTGTTGTGTCACCATGTAACTTCAGACAAGTTAAACTGAGCAATACCACAAGAATCCACATCCCACAGAGGGAAACTCTCTCCAGGCCAGGAAAAACTGAACTCAAACATGTCAGGAAGTGAAACACCAGCGTCCCTCCTCCTGCTTTGACCACAGAAAATCCCACCCCTGAGCTGGAGAGCAGCCACAGTCTTTTTCCACTCATTTTCAGTCCGCACCTTCGACTTCAAACTCCTGCTCCCATCCTTACTGACAGCAGTTCGGCTGCTTCTTCTTCGAAGCATACAGATTGTTTGTATTGCTGTTAATCCCTGAAACAGACGGTCAGCTGGGAGTTAAACTTTGTGACAAATGTGACAGTTTTCCAGATAAAAGAGAGATGGTTTGGATACTCACTGACAACGTCTCCAATTTGCCTCGATCCGCTTTTCTCCAACTCAGCAAGAACGTTGGTCTCGAATGCCAATGATGCAACTCGAAAGAAAAACTCTTTCACATTTTCCCCTGAAGCATGAAAGAGAGATGGATCAGCGTGAAAATGAAAGAGTCTGGAGGACAAAGAGTTATGTCTGAATTGCTCTTTAACCCTCTCTTTACGCTTCAACGGGATTTGAAAGGTTAATATGTAAAAAGAATGACTGTTTTTATACAGCTCAAACACATTAGGAGTCTAATTAGCAATGGATAAATTTATGTTAAACTGGATCAAGAAATTCTCCATATTGTGCTCCCATTCATTTTGTTTTTTATTTAATAACATCCTGTTACTTATCATAGAGACATGAGCCTCCAGTGGATAGAGCAATATCATAGATTTACATCCAATTTAGCCTCGCTTGCTGAGGCAAAATGCATCCTATGATCAATAGTACATACAAAAGGCAAACATTTGACAAAACTATTTTGCTGTAACTATCACATCCTTTAAATAAATCTCACAAGAAAATAAGGAAATAAAATTTATCTCTGGGGCAAAGAAGAACTGTGACGACCCTCACAGTGGTTTGGCTCCACAAGCCTGTCAAGTTACACTTCAACTTCACTTTACAATCTGAGGATAATCTGAAAACATCATGTCTCTGCCATGGCTGCTGCTGGCACAGAGGCAGATAAAAAGTATTAATCTGTGATATTCTCTGTCCCCACTGACCCAAACCAATAACGTTCAAGCATTCTTTAAGTCAGTGGAGGAATTACTCCTCATTTTACTGGACGTGACTCACCTGTCAGTGACGACACAGCCCAATACTCTGCACTGATCTCTTGAGCTATTTTAAGGGCATCTTTTTCAATCAAAGAATACTGAGCGGGAGACTGTCGGAGAAACAGAGAGGACCAAGTTAGACATAATGTTATCAAGCTGAGCACAAAAGGAATCTATACTAGATCTACTGATCCTTAAATGTATTGAGAGGAAGTCCAGGTGATACTCAGGTTCAATGACTTGTAATTAGAGCTGCAACGATTATTTGGATTTATCATTTGAGTCATTTTTAAGCAAAAATGCTGAACACTGTGAGAGTTTGCTGCTTTTCTTTTTCATATTGCTGTATTTATCCTTAATACATGTTTTTAATACACACAGGATAATATTACTTAAATAATACAGCTTAAAGGTCAAATGTGTAGGATTCGGTGGCATCTAGGGGTAAAATAGCAGAAAAATAGCACAAAACTAAATATCCCTCTGTCACCCTCTCGTACCAAGCATGCAGAAGAATCTATCGTGGCCGTGAAATTCACAAAAACAAATCTGTTAAAGAAACAAAAGGCTCACTTTAGAACCAGTGATTTGTTTGTCCATTCTCGTACATTAATGGGTTTAGATTTACTCCACATCCCTGCATTTGTACATTTGATTGTAATTTACTTGCCCAAAAAAAGACAAAACTTACAACTACCAAAGTTCAAGATTGACTGTAATAATAATAATAATATTATTAGTATTCATATTATCTATTGATATTGTAATTATATCCTAATTGTGAATTCTTTAGGCCAACATCAACATACAGTGAAATTCTTGTGTCATGACAGCTCTAATTTCATATAACTCAAGAAAAATAACCAAGGTCTTGAAATAGAAAAGTATCCTAGGTGACCATAACAAACAAAAATGCATCCTACTGCCCACCTGAGGCATGTGGTGCATGTTAAATACAGTCAGTAATGTCTTAGAAGTGTCTGCGTGTCCATCAGTTTAACCTCTCAGAACTGCACTGAAGTCTAGTGAAGGAAACTACATTCCTGAGGTTTGAGCCAGCACACAAACGCTTTGTGCTGCTGGTACCAATCCAAACAGCTGACATCTGACTCCAGTAAAAGACACAAAACGTTCACAGGCATGTCCACTTTAAACAGTACGTAGACTTACGCTCAGGTCTTTCTTTGTGCCAACAAGGAACAGCTGAACAGCAGTGGGGTCGTTCTCTTTCAAGGCGTCTTCCAGCCACTGCCTGCAGAGGGAAGAGGTGACTATTGATCCTCAAGCTTATTACACAAAAAAAAGAAATGACTATAATAATCTGTTCATAATAAATAAGCTTACCTCACATGGCCCAAAGAGGCGACATCATTTACATCAAACACAATAATCACAACTGGAAGAAAAGAAAACATTGTATAAATAAAAACGCTTTAATAGTTGTTTTCTCTGACAGTAATGTCTGCACAGCTTTTGACATTTTATGTATGAACAGAGGAGGGTCTTTCTCAATAGCTTGTTGCCCTAAAACACACAAATTCCTCACCCTGTGCTCCTCTGTAGTAAGTAGAAGCGATGCACTTGAATCTCTCTTGTCCTGCAGTGTCCCACCTGAAACACAGTGAGACTTATGAGCAATATCCCATCAGACAGACTGAGTTCAGGGGCTTTGTTTTATTGTTCGACAGGAGACTTACAGCTGTAGACTAAAAGGAACGCCAAGCACCTCAAACCGCTCCATCTCAAAGTCCACACCAATTGTTGCCTTGTAGTTCTTGTCAAAGGCATCTTTGCAAAATCTGAAAAATAATAATAATAATAATTTAATAACATTAAAAAAAGGCGCAAGTAACTGCCTCTATGAATGAGGCTATGTTTTGTTAGCAATCGAGATATCATGAAAAACTTTACATTCACATGAATCATTTGTGTGGATCCAGCATCTTGTAAAAGGGTTAATTCACCCAAATAACAAAGCAGACGAGCCCTATTTTAGGGGCTTTTCATTTGGAAAAAGTAAACACTTAGAAGGAAAACTGCTGTTGGATGTTCTGTGGATATTTTAGAGTAACAGGGAAAATGCTTCTTGAAAAAGTATTTCCCTTTTTAATGGCTTAGACATAATTTGAAATCCTCTGAGTGTCACAAACAAATTTCTATTTACAACCAACGCATCAGAAATGCAAGGAGACATTTACTTTTCTGGGTGAACCAACCCTTAAAGGAATTGTGAAAATTAAAATTTGAAAGCAGTTTTGAAAAATGCATTGTTTCCTCACAAGCTACGGAACTAAACTGAAGGTGTAAATTTAAGCAGTAAGTCGTAACTACTTTATGTGTTGTTGGACAGTTTACTCTGTAGAAAGAGAGAAAAAACACACCATATGTTTTGTTTTTAATTAATGTGTAAATCAATTAAAGCTGTCCTTGTACAGCACTTGAGTACATCCGCACCGAAATACACGACACTTCAAAACTTTTAAATAACAAAGGTTGCCTCTTTGCAGGAGGCACATTTTTCTCTGAGTTTTTTATTGAAGTTATTTATTTCCCAAAACTCTCCCTCAGCCTGCACTCATTACACACATGAAGTCACCATGGTGGAGCTTACCTATTAATCAGGCAGGTTTTTCCCACAGCCAGGTCACCCACAACAATGACCTTAGAGATTTTAAATCTGCTGAGAGGAACAAAAGAAGCGACAAGTAAATAAGAGCCAAAACAAAACACCTCCAGTATCATCTTGGCTTGTGGCCCCTGTGCTCACCCCACTGTGCCGGTGCGCTGCTCCTGACAGGCAGTCTTCACTTTATTGTTGAAGTCCTCCTTAGTGTGCATAGCTGCCTCTTTCCTGAAATACTACAAGAGAGGGAGAAGAGGGAGAATCTGACAGGCTGTACACTGTTTCAGCTGGACACTGAAGCTATAACAGCACTGTGTGATTTTACCTGAGGGAGCTGAGCGATGACACGGTCCCTTCGAACAGGAGGGAGGACACTCATGGCTGACACTCGGACAGACATGAAGCTTCATCATAAACGTTCAGCAGAGGGATGTGCGATGGCAGAAAGAGATCAGTATTAGCAATCAACACGTTGCCATAGCAAAATGATGACCAATAACTGCAATATTGTTCCAAACAGCACAAAAATATTGGACCGGCGCTTTTCAGTGAACCAAACTGTGCATTGGATAAATTGGCTCTTTTTATTTCCTTTATGTCATCTTTGCCTCGTGCTTCTGTTTGCTTTATTTTCCCAGGAAACCAGAACATAGACTGTACACCCAATACACACACATACATCTGATAACATCCTGTCATTGACGGTGTCAATAGAAATGAAGGGGCAGCCAGGCAGAGACCCAAGTTAAACAACACTGTAATGAGAGAAAATGTTAGTCATCCATGGTGTAGCTCCATGACCACATGCAGAGTCAGACGAGACAACTGTAATCAGCCTTGATCCGTTTACAGCGTGGATCTGCTTTAATCCCATTGTTCATCAAAACTCCTGGTTCAGAAGAAGAGCTCCCTAATTTGCTAAATTTGGTTTGGTCCACCATAAAACTAAAACCAGGCAACGTTAAAACAAAACTTCCCATGCATACACCGCGTTAAATATCTTGCGATCTCGGTAAAGTTACACGTTATAAAGAGTTACACACATGAGCGGACGAAACTTTTTAAAAAAACGGCGTATTTAAGATGCAAACGTGTGTTACGGGATACCTCAACGCGTCAGACCGGCCCGATCAAGTTTCCTCCTCTCTGCTTTGTGTTGCGGCTTGTTTTTTCTTCCTCGGATGCTTCTTATTGAAACTGCAGCCCATTCAGGTTCATGGTCGAGAAGAGAAGTGTTGAGTTTGCGGCGAACAGAGCTGAGGAAAATCTGCGGAAGTTGAGGGGGAGCAGCGGCAGACTGGACCCGCTGCTGACTCAGTTCACCGGATTTTCTTTTTCTTTCCTCCCACATTTTCTCCGCACGGTCCCCTGCTGGAGGAAATGAGGAATGATCGTATATGAAAAAAATCTATCTATCTATCTATCTATCTATCTATCTATCTATCTATCCACAAGAAAAAAAAAATTCTTATGTTTTTATTGTTCTTTATTAAATTATTTTTATATACCTGTGTGTTCTTCTGTATAACAACTTTTTGCCATTTTATTTGCTATGCTTGGAAAGTTAGATTAGCCCTTAATGTGTGACTGAGAGTAATGATTATGTCAATATAAATAAAAGCTTCTGCTGAAATACCATACCTTGTAGACCTATGCATCCTTTTCTTCCACATAATTTACATTTTCTAAGGAATGGGAGTATTCTTTTATTTTCATTTTGTCTGTTTGTCCTTGTTTTTGCAATATTAGAAAAAGAAGACAAAATGCTGTACCTTATTTTGTCTCCTGTCCATCAATGAATGTGTGCAGACACCAGAGGGCGCTCTAGTACTTTCAAAGCCTCCCGTGACTAATCTGTGCATGTAAATTTAAGGGCAGGCATGCTTGTTACATGGCACACCCTGCAAATGGGGGGTTAGAGTTAGGGAAGAAGTGTGTGAGGTGATCTGAACCCCTCTCTTACTCTGTATCTCAGTCAGACTCAGTCAGTATTACAGGTTTTGCCAGAATTTGGTGGGATTTTGAATGAAGGACTTTTACCAGTAGGCAAGTATTTCTACCCTGCTGTATTTGTGCTTTTACTAAGATAAAGCATTCTAATAACAGAGTACCTGACTGTACATTTAAAAAGTGACAACATCAATATAAAACAGAGGAAATATAAATGCTTTCTCTAAAAATTAGGCCATTGCAACTTACAAAAAATATATCAACACCTCTGTGATTTTTATAACTCCTTTAATTCATGGCATCACTCAACCATCCAAAATATGGGGCTGCTAAAAACAGTGGTAAATTTAGAACAAGATACATGATCAAATGGTCACATGTTCAAATGAATTTAATGTATGCTTGTCTCAAAAAAATCTATTTGGCTGAGCTTTTAAGAAAGCACACAGATATCATACTGCTCTATAGCTTTACATCTTTACTCCTGCTGCACATCATCTTCATCTGTGCTCTGTTCTTGTTTTTCAAAAGGCACTGTGGTAAAGGTACTAAAGCACAGGTCAGACACATTTTTCATTCTGTCCATATCTGAAGGAACTTTCTTGGTGCTGGCTGAAGTAGAAATAAAATGTACTGATCATTGGGTCTTAAAGGGATACTGTCAGTACTTACGACTTATGACATGATAAATAAGCATTTCAAGTCCACTGATGGTGTTTACATTTGTTACTGTTTGATATTTATCAAAATGGAATGTTCATTTAGGGACATCATTTACAAAATATCAATTTTTTGAAGATTCTGAAGAACAAAGAAACATATCTTCGTATTAAAGTCACCATTCAGTCTCCCATAAAAGGGATATACTCTTTTAAAAGTATTATTATTTTGCCATGAAGAAAACAGTAGGGTTTCTTCACTATTACATCACACAAAAGTTAACTACTGGTGATGCAATCTCAGTGCTTATTGTGATGCTCCTTGCTCTTATTCTGAAGGTTTTCTTATGGTTTCCACTTCCGGAAGAGATCAAGTATCAGGGTGTTAGAAGGCAGGAAGACCCAGCTTCAGCCTCAGCTATGTTACATAACAACAGATTTCACACAAGGACCATAAGAAGACCATTAATTGTCCTGTATTATTGTGGGTTACTCAGACAAACAGCGAGAACAACAGCAATGCTTGATCAGTCACTTCTCAGTGTCTCTTCAACCACAAGTGGCATCATAGAGACAGAGAGAGAGGACATGCATGTAAAATGTAATTAATTAGGGCTGCTGTTAAAATTCAAAGTACAGTGTCCAAAAGTCCCGGCTGGCAGGTTGTTTCTGCATAAAAAACACTGCTCCACACTGTAAAGGTCTGGCAGCATACAGCTTAGTTATTGTTGTCAGCTAAGGTTTTTGAATCCAGGTTTTTGTTTGTTTGTTTGTTTGTTTGACTAAAGGACCAGTTTGATACTTTTGGAAAATTAGCTCTTTTTTTTAGGCTTTTTTGACTAAACTTAACACTAATTTTCATAATCCAAACTATTAATTAAAAAAAAAAAAAGTTTATTGTAAAAAAACAAGTTGTGGTTTATGGGGGAATTTTTTTACTGTTGCAGAGTCAGTCGAGCTGTTTCTCTCTGTTTTTTGAGTTCACCAGCTGCTAGCTTTAGCTTCATGTTTATCATACAGACACGAGAGTGACATAAATCTTCTCACAATACTCATCATGAAATCCACTAAGTATGTTTCCAAAACAGTGGACATACTTTAAAGAATAAATTATAATGAAAATAATTTGTAAATAAGCTGGTAATCTCAGATATTTGATCCAGTTGATAACCCAAAATTTCGGCTTCAAGTAAAGCAGCTTTGCATTATATCCTTCCCCTTGAAAACCCAACAGTCCAACTTTCCAAAATCTCTGGGATGCAGCTCCTGAAAGTCCACAACTTGTCTTTCCAAAAGTTGCTTTGGGGTATTTGTCTTTGGCAGTGAAACACAACAACCTGATGTCATGAGGAATGGTCTGAAGAAAGGCAAAATGTGTAAACACCCACCCTGAATTAAAAAAAATGTAATATAGTCCTGTAAACCTTCCTTAGTTAATCATTGAGGAACTTTCTAAAGTTGTTGTTATGCATCCAATTCTGTCCCACAGAGTTTTTTCTCACGGAAAAGAAGTCAGAACGGAGCAGGCGGTAGAAATAAATCACGATCATAATATTCATTACTATCATGGAGAAAAGAAAGTATCCACCGTGTTCCAGCCGGGAGTAATTATGGATAATATACCAGGTGAGGTAGAACTGTGCGCTCAGGCGAAACACGACGTAGGTGACGATGTTGGCGAATTTGTTAATGTAGTAGATGGAGGAGGAATGAGCATCCGCCAGTTTCAGCATCAGCCTCAGGTGCAGGGTGACACTGTTGGCCTCTACAAGAAGAGCTATAACTGCACCGGCCACATACAGCTGAGTGTAGAGGGCATAGAAGAAACATGAGATCACCTGTAGAGGAGACACACACAGACAGGTGGATGTGCTGTTGCATCTAAAAGCTACTCTCAAGTGTTGTCTTTTTTTTTTTTGCTTTCTTCCTTGTTTTACTTGCTTTGCTTTTTTTCCCCATCCTTTGTAACTTTGTTAATTAAATTTCTATGCAAATTAGTTTGACATAAAACCTTTTCTCACTGCTTTACTCTTTGATGTAAAGTGGGATCATTATACTTTTGCAATAAAATATAAATAAATAAATTTATAAAACTGCTTAATTAATCGAACAGGGGACGGCCAAATTGGCAGCATTTTATGTTTTCAATAAGCTTTTCTTCTTTCTTTTGACATCTGACTTGCTCTTTGACGGAACAGGTCACCTGAAAATAACTTGATATCAGCCTTGTTCTGTTGACTCACTGAGCTTAACAAGGTGACTTTGAAGACTTATCTTAACCAGTAAAGCGACTTTGAAAAAGGACAACATGGTCACAGGCATGCTGTCTTACCAGTGCATGATGAATTAAGAATTCCCATGATCCTCTTGCATGTCCTGTTAGAATGATATCACCTGCATCTTGCACAAAGTATCCTAAGAGGGAAGAGAAAATGTCATTGTGTCTGTAGCTGGTATGAGTCATGCACGGTGAGTCAGTGAAACAGTTTGATTAGCTTAAGCTGGTATCAAGTCTGTGCTGCTAAAATGTGTCCAGCTTCCAATGATACAACGGTTGGAAAGGCTGATTAAAGTTTTTCAGTGTGTTTCTGTGTCCTGAAAGGTGTTACTTATTGATCATACAAGTTTATGCTTTATCTGAAATCATTTGTGGTTCACCCCATCGGACATGTCACACAGCACAAAACACATGCAAGGTGCTAATTTTACCATAGCTCTCTTTTTGTTTAGAGCTCATTATCAGTGTATTGCAGCAGTGTATGTTTAGTGTTTCTTACATATGTTATTATTTATCACTGCATGTGTTTGCCTTCCTTTTGTTTTCCCTCACCTCTGTGTGTAGTGCAACTAGTGACCTTTAAAACTGTAGACTACGTAGATTTTGACTGCATAGAAGTCCTTACTTTACTTATGAAAAGTTTATGAATTTGGAAGGGATTTTTTCTGGGATTTTGTGCTCACTTCACTTGCAAAAACATCCTTTCATATTCATAAGATAGATCTGTGTCATCTCATTGAAGTCATAGTCTTGACCCAGCCAGGTGAAGTGAATGGAAATGTCAAAACTGTAGTGTTAAGGCTACATGGCTCTGGCACTGTCGGCCTAGTCTAACTTAGAAGAAGTAAATTTATTATACGAGCCTGCCATTGGCCGATTGATTACTCTCCCTCCTGTCCCCTATCAGTGTTACCTTTTTCAAAGTCACAATTCTTGCATGAAAGAACATCAACAACTTTAAAGCTGGCAACCAACATGCTAAAAATGAAAGGTACCCTAACTCTAAGTCCATCCATCACTGTTTTGCAAGGGAAACATCACTGCACCCGGGGTTAGGGCCACAAAGACAACTGTGATTAGTTTAGAGAAAAACAAACAGGCCAGAATGTTTTTCCCCCTGTTGATAATCTGTTTAGCCAAACCAGCTTTGGCTGCAGCACTGACACACTGTTAAAACAAACTGAGAAGACATTTTACGGTCAACCATGCACATGACTCAATAAACCAGACAAATTTGTGGTTTTCAGTCGAGAGTGACTGCGTGTTTTTACTGGTTTACCTCAATCTGCCATTTAAACGGATACAATAGCAAGTAATTAATCATAAAAATGAAGAACTTTAGTTTTAAGAGACATTATGTGGATGAAATAATCCTTCAGATATGGGGATTTTCAACATATTTCTTGTTTTGTCCAAAATAGCAGCTCTGAAATTCATATGAGGGTTTTCACATGTCTAATAGTGGATGTGTATTTTGTTGTCTGTTGCAGTGTCATAACCACTCGGGTTAAACAATTAAACACAAGGTGAAATGTGTCCCAACATAGCGTTATAAAAAATTAAGTTTTGCTGTGCTTCACAGATACTCTGGCTTACAAATCATATTCTCCAGACAGAAGGGAACATCGTGGTTTGGTGCAGACACCAAACAATCAAATAAATAATAAATAATTCAAAATAATATTTGTTCAGCCCTAATCACTAATTACCAAAATGTCATCTGTTTTTTTGGCTATGTAACTAATTGCGTATAGCTTTTACCTAAAGTTCATCTCAATAAATTTTTCACACACACACACACATATATATTCAACACACAGCATGGTTCATTATTCTTCATTATTTTGAGAAGCTGCAGCCAAACACTTAACAACATATCTCGCTTTATTACACTGAGAAGGCTTCATTCAGCTGGAGGCTGGAGATATTTAGGTGACTGAGAGTCTCTTTGTGCTTCTGTATGACATGCTGTGGCTGCACAACCAGTCTCTATGGTAAAGAACATGACCTCCATTATCTGACAGGATTGGCCTCAGTGGAGCTTATAGTTGTTTGCAGTTGTTAGGGCAGATTCTCCATAGATTTCTGTCTTCATGGTAACACAAAGATGCAAATAATGCCCGACCATGCAGCAAAGCTCAACCAGATAACCCAGTTGTTATTAGTTTATTTTTGTTGTCCATGGTGATTTAGCAGTGACACCCTATTGGTTTGTTCTAAGAATCAGGTGAGAGGGGCGGGTCTTTCATGATTCAAAAGCAACAGGAGGAAAGGTGAACGTTTCTTGCCCTCGGGACAGGAAGGTTTTGCTCAGTTAAATGGTGGAAGAGAAAATGCTGTCAGTCAACAACTCTCCGAATGTTCCTGTCACATTTATTTAACTTGAGCATCAGCGTGAAGCCCACTGACTACCATGTCAGTCGCACCGTACTGAGAGAAAATTATATTTCAATTATTTTAAGAATCTTATGATCACTTCAGTCAATTCATAAGCAAAAACATTTCCTTCTCTAGTCTGATGACTTGATTTCTTTCTAGACATGCAACACTACTTTGGTGTTGTTGAGATTTAAATCCAGCAGTTTTTATTTTATGATTTCTTTTTTTTTATGTTTTATAGACAAAACAACAAACAAGAAAACAATCAGCACATGAATCCATGATGAAAAAAATCCTTTGTTGAAATCCTCACTTAAACACTGCATTAAGAATATTTCTATTTAGATTGCAGATCAACATGCACGATATCCTCTCTGTCCTCTCATTTCTCCTTAGTCTACATAAAACAATGTGCATCTTCAGTTTGGAATCATAGACTTTAAGTTTGCAGTTGTTTAACTCGTTTTTCCAATGATGTATTCACTAACCTGTTGAGACACAGACGAGCAGGTAGGACAGAGGGGTGTGGTAATAGTGGATGTCACTCAGCGTCTCTGGCCAGACCACCACACTGGAGAGGGACACATGTTATGGATAGATGGGTCTGTATTCGCCTCACTCAGACATACATGGGCTCACTCCTGCAGAGAGAACCCTGACTAAGCAGAGACATTAATATCAGGTGTGTTTGGCTTTTTTCTATCCATTGGTCAAAAGAAAACCCTCATTTTTAGTTGAAGAAATAATTTATTTTTATTCTGTTTACTATCTTGTTTATATCCGTCTATATATCTAAGAAAAATAATAACTTCTAATGCCTCAACTATTTTTCTTTAAAACAGAATCTGATTTTGCATTAGTCTTTATCACTCCTTGCTGTTGTTTGGCAAAAGAGGCACACCTCAAATAGCAAAGATTTTACTGTGTGTCCCCTCCCTGTATAAACACAACCTGACAGAATTATGGTCAGTAAAGATTCTATAGTCCTTCTGATGTATGTTAGGCAGCGCACTGTTTCTCATGTTTCCTTGGCAATACTTGGTCTGCACAAAAACCTACTCTCGAATTTGAAAACTGACTTCTTTCACCTTTCAAATATCATTAATTCATACTGAATCTAATAATATTTTTGCAGCAATCTTTAAATGCATTGAAGACGGCTTAAAAATCAGTTCTTACAGTTAAAAAATAGAGTCATATGCAATGTCTTTGCTCAAAATTACCGTAAGTTTCTCATGATGCATTCACAAGAATCATTTTGACAGCAGGTTTTTCCAGTTTTTTTATCTGTTGCTTGAGTAAGTCTGACTGCTGGAAAAAGATTTGTTTGATTTTTCTAGCCTCTGAAGTCTAACACAAGTTTACAAGTAGAAGTACAGGGGCAGCTGGCAACAACAGCCTTGTGAGGCTCATACTGTACAGTGGCATTTCCCTCCCCACTTATAGATGCCATTGTCTCCCCCGTCCCTCACCCAGTCTGAACTTGCCCCTCTTCTCCTGGCTGCCACAGACTGTCACTGCTGCTCACACACACACACTCACCCACACACAGCATATCATGTGGACTTTGAATAGACAATGGTGTCACAGTGTGGACACACAGATGTTTAGATGGAAGCTTACCAGGTCAGGGCCCATGCCCCAGTCAGCAGAGAGTGCACCATCGAGACAGAGAGGTTCCTCCACTTCCAGAAGTGGACTTCATTTTGTTTCACCACTTTGGGTACGGGCAGCCTTTGCAGCAACCGGTGCACCACCCTGAAAACCAGGGAGAACACCAGCACTGACGGGCCTGGGTGACTCTTCAGCACAGGAAGCAGGACGTCCATCCTCCCGACCCCCACTCTCCCTTTTTCTCTGGGTGCTTATTCTCTACCTTTCCTCGCGTAGCCCCTCTCGCGCTCCTGTCAACGTCTCCTGGGCCCGGTGATGGACAGATATGCAAGGTATGTGATGCGTCTGTTCTCCAGGACAGGGCTCTTCAGGGGGCTGATCCTCTGTGTTCAATTTTTTGAAAGTATTTTCAAGTGACTTTACAGCAGAGCCGATGTCCACCGATGCTGGAGCCCTTTCCTTCTCACGTTATTAGAGTCCCGAGCCTGAAGAGGAAGGCTTAGAGGGAATTCCCGTCACGGCTCATTCCACAGCGATGGTGTTTGTCTTCACACAACTCCGCGTTACCGCTCCGAACCCGCCTGTGTGTGTGTGTGTGCAGGATGAAGGGGGGAGTGGTGGAGAAGGAGTTGGGTGGTGCTGCTCTGCCTTTTAACCATAGAAACAAGGAGGGGCAGAGACCAAGTTACGTTACGCAAGGAGCAAAATCTCAGAGAAGGGTTCAAGAGAAGCGTTTTGGGGGTAAGCATGCTGTAAAAGGTGTTTACAAAATGTTAAAGACATGCGCTGTTACGTTTTGGCTCCCAGCGCATTTTACGCTTTGTGCGTGAAGACCCCGTGTCTCCTCAACATGCATTTATTACATATTAATAATAAAGATAACAACAATACCCGTTCCAGAAAATGATCTCCAACGTAGGGTGTGTCTTTTTTTTGTTTTTGTTTTTGTTGTTTTATGTCTAAAGGACTGCAGTGAAACTTAACACTTACATTCCATCGTCTCCATTTTCATGTTTTATTTGAAGCAGAACTATTTACGACGTACCAGTGGTGGATGAAGTAGCCTCTACAGATCTAAGTGGTAACACCATAATATGAAAACACCTTATCACAAGTAATAGTACTGCAGTCAACATTTTAGCAAAGCAAGAGTATGGATGTATTACCAGAGCAATTTGTATTAAAATTAAAGTAGGTATACTTATTTGCAAAAATGACCATAATATTATTTATATAATATTTCACGTACTGTTGTGAACAAACGTACAAAATTTTAATATTAGTCGGTAATATTGGTTAATGTGGAGCTTATTTTATAAAAATCAAAAATATGTATAATAGGTTTATTCTCCTGCCCTTGACCACGGCGTTCACTCAGACCTTGAGATGGTCCCCGAGCGCCGTGGTGGCCGCTGCTTCTCGGCGTACTTAAGTACTTAATACTTTGGTAAAGTACCAACACCCTCAAATTCGGTGCCATATAGTATTTGAGTCGTCGAGAACTTTATTATTTTTCTCCACTCTGTAGATCATTTAGTACATCGAAGTCAAGAGCAATCATTTGGTTCAGGTTTGCTTTAGCTTTGGCTGACAGAAATAATTGCCCTGTTGGGGCCCACGTGAGGCTTTGGGCAATAAATTCTTCATTATTGGAGCTCTTGTTTGGTTTTACTTCTCTATTCTCTGCAACTTTCACTGTTGAAATTGGGGATAGTGTAGCCTAAAGGGGTCCTCTTTAATTTCCCATTTGCATGCAACTGGGCCACATGTTTTCCAAACAGAGATTTCCATGTTTATGCTGCTAGCACTTCTGTGTTTTTAACTTAAATTGGATTATTCTGTTGATGTAGTCAGACCTTTGAGCTGACTCTCTGATCCTTTAGTTTGACAAGTATGTGTCCAGGGTGGTCCCATAAGCTGTGGATGAAAGTGAAATCAAATCATTTGATGGAAAAATGGAGATTTAGAGACGGATGTTGATATTTTTATTTTCTCACACATATACAATTGCAAATTTCTTGATTATGAAAGAGGCCAGAAGTCAAATTCTTGACTTCAACCCATCCAAAATGCTGCTGCAAGCTATCATGTGAGTTATATCAATATTTAAAGTGTTGTTCGTATTTACTGTCACTCTCTTTTTATTTAAAGCATTCAATCATTTTTACCTTTTTTTAGCCTTTTTTTTTTTACCTTATAATCATCAGACAATATGCACTCTGCCAAGTATATATATAATTTCACTTAGACTGTCATAGTACTTAATGGGAGGTCACAGTGAGCATAAAGATCAAGTCTTTTATTTAGGTAAGTTGGTGGTATGTCAGCAGTGATTGCTGTTATTGTAAATGGAGATGTGATTAATAACATAACCAAACACATCTTTGTTATGTTTTGGGCTCTATACTCTGGTATGTTAAACAGGCAGCCTAACAGCAACACTGTCCTTCTTCGGCCATAGCTCTTTCTATAAACACAGCGTCGTCCTCAGTCCCCACAGCTGGCCCCTCTGCTGTCCGGTGGGGAAAAAAGGAAGTAAGCAGCTAAGGCCCCTCATTACCACCTGCACCACAGCTGTCTGTGTATGACCCTATTAGTGTTTTTTACTTGCTATAAGTTGTTGTTGTTGATATTTCAACAGTGATGTAAGTCTTTAATCCTGTGTGTGCTTTTTTGTATTTGATTACTTGTTTATTTTATATCTCCTTCTCAGAATTAATGTAATTATCTTTGTTGTACTCTAAAATCATGTGCCTTTTGCTTATATGCTGCTTTCTCACGTCTGTTTCACATTTTCCAATTAATTTCATGCAATGTGACAAAATGCAGGGACACTGAAATGGAGTTTCTCAATTAATCAAAGTTACACAACTGAGACACTTAGTGAAATAAATTTTTCCCTAATGCTGAAAACATCTTTGCTGCATTACACACACTGCCTCTTGACTGTGCCTCAGTTGTTTTATTCTTTTTTATCATTAATGCTGCTGTGGTTTTAGCATATTTTTTGCACAAATGGCAATAAGTTATACTACATGTTACTTTAACTGACATTTATCTTGATTACTAAAATCATAAATTCATGTACTTTTATTTGGCAAGGCAGAAGCAGTTTAAAAAGACACAACTAGATGGCAGCAAGACCTCACATAAGGAACAAGCATCTCTTTTAAACAGATTTTGTTTTTCAGCTCAGTGGCTCCCAGTTCTCCATCACACCACGTGGGGGCATCTTTCTCAAAAAAATACAGGAATACTCCTCTGTTTGGAGGTAATTGTTAGGATGTGCTTGAAAATTCTTGGTGATTAATTCTCTGCAATTAATGCTGTGTCAAGTTACACAGCTCCCCAGTGATTATTACAAGTAAATGCACAAATTCAAGTGTCTGAGAGAAAAAAACCAAAGAGGAAGAGATGACTGAGGACTCTCATCATTGTTAGTGAGTCGAACGCTCTTTTTGTGTACAAGTAAGAAAACTTCAAGCATGACACATGAACCATATAATCAGTCCACTTATGTCTATTGAGTACCAGGCTCTCTGTAACAAAAAACACTCTGGAGCTGCAGAGAGAAATGCAACTTAACACCATTTCTTGTATTTCCTAGTTGCCTCGCTTTATTTTTTTGTGGTGGTGTGAGAGGCCAAGAGGCTTTTCTCTCATAGTTTTATCACAGAAACCTGCTGTTGCCTCACAGTTTCAGGTTTCAAAAGCGTAAGTAAACTGCAAACCGTTTCATGCTGCAGTAGCTGCTGTTGTTGTCACTGCACTGAGGTCAGAAAGTCTGCCAACATCATGTATTTGTGTTTGAGATAGGAATCTTTGTGCCTGGCTAAGCACTGAACCATATTGATCTCTGGGTGATTTTTCTTTCCCCTTAGGGGCTGTTGAGAAACAGCTACTGTGGAGACTCTGCAAGCAGCCAGCAGAGAGAAAATCTAGAGGTTAATTGATTTCCAGTGAGTGCATCCTAAATAGTCAAACAAAAATAGTCTGTTGTGGTCAGTGGAAGATTTTGTTTCATTATCAGTAAAATGGGACTTTTTCAATTCAGGTTTTAGAATGTGTAGATTAATAGTAATTATTTCACAATGATAAGATTTATTTTTTATATCAAATAAGTGTTGGTAACCTCCAAGTTATTATGTTACTTTTAAGTGCTATGGTAGAACTGTAATCATTCAAACTGTTGTATTAAAGAACATGAGAATCATGCCAAGCTAACTAATAATAGCATAATTATTTAAATTATTATGTTTATTTGTATTGTACTCATCAAAATAAACAATTAAATTTACATTCCAGCAAATACATGAACACGTCTTAAAGAGTTCAAATAAAATCACGAGGAAAACATTAAATTGTTTCTTAAGTGATTTTATTTACATTAACACTTTTTATTATTTACTCTTGTGCTTTTTCTACTGTGACATCTGATCACACTTCTTGAGGTCTATTGTGAAACAGGCCTATCAGAGAGAAAGAGGTTAAGCATCACTGTAATGAAAACAAACAACACCCACTGCTTCCTGTGATGAAAATTCTCCAAAGATTAATGACTCCTCACGCAGAGTTTCATACCTGAGGTTTTAGCATCAGTTTCGCTATCCCACAAAGTGCATTCCTGGTCACTGACTGCTGTGTCTTGAGACTGATCTCTTTGTGACAGAAGACACCAAAAATGTCACTAAGCTGGTTCGAGAAGTAGCATATATACTGCAAGGCTCCTTTAAGTACTCCTTTGTTGGGATATTATATCCCTGAGAAAGCACAAACTATTGTTTGTAAAACCACCTACTCACCTATCTTTCTTCCACCTAGCTTCATTAAAAAAACTCCAAATTGTAGAGAAAAGGTTCAATTACATGAAGATCACTGTTTGTGGTGATATATCATTATTTCAGATTGATGATAATTGTGGAGGTATGTACTTCGGCACAACACAGAGCAGGCTTTGTGACAGAACAAAGCATTTATTATCCCCATCGTGACAGAGAGGGGAAGTAGTGCTCATGCAGCCTCCTTCCTGCTCATCTCAGACGAGGGGAAGGCGCAGTATAATCACCAGGCGTCTGACTATAAGACTGCAGTATCTGAGGAACATGCTCAAGACGCTGCACTAATCACATCTGTCTCACTTTTTCTCTCTCTGCCTCATTGTCTCCATTTCTGTTTTCATGTCACAGACTTTGTCTCCTGGCATATTTTTTAAACAACACTGCATATTTTTTTTTTCATAAAACCATTTTGACATGTGTATAGTAAATAAAATCTCATTAAATGTATTTTGACAAATGAAGGCAATTTGTATTGAAAATATAAAATACTATATCACGTTTATTAAGGCAACAAAATTAAATGGAAGTAATCTACAGCGATTGTAAAAACCTAAAACAGACTGTTAACAAGTGAACTTTTTTTATGCTGTCTAACCATCTCACAGTCTTAGTCTCACAGTCATGACTTATCCTGCAAACCCTAACCCCAACCCCAAACCCTAACCTTAAGGTAACGACAGTATTAATAGCAACCCATGCAAAGCCTAAGCTGTTTTATAAAACATATTACTTCCTGAGGATTTTCCTTTTAGTACCATTCCGTTTGCAAGAGGGGGAAAAAAGTCGGCTGTAACGTCTGTGCCTCTCATTTTACCGTTCGTTTGATCCCCTTTTTGTCCTTCGTTGCATCCTGTAGTCCTTGGGACGGGTTGCCTGGAGACGGCGGAAACGTTCTCGAGCAGCGATGGAGAAGTATGAGAAAATCAAAGTTGTTGGAAGAGGAGCTTTCGGGTAAACCATGAATTTAATTCCACTTAGTTGTACCAAGTGTGACATAAACTCAAAACTGCTGTATTTATTTTGTCAATATGGCGTTGTTAAGGCTTAAACTTAGAAAGCAGAAGTCGGTGAGGCCTCAGTTTTTCCCTCAGAATGTAACGGGATGCCAAATGTGCACCTCCCTCTAAAACCCAGAAAGTAGCTAACGTTACTACAGGGAGTTTATAAAGAATGTTATTCAGAAAGGATACTGAAGCTACCTTTGCGATGAATACTTGAACCAAAGCCTGTCTTTTTACTATTACTTGAGCAATCTTTGTACAAATAAAGTCACAGTTGAGTGGCTTTCTTTTTTAATATTTGGGACATTTCAGCTTTGCTAACGTTAGTTGACTTATGAGGTAACGCTTGGTAAGTTAGCTAATAAAATCCACCTCACTTTTAAGAAGTTGTTTTTTGTTATTTAAAATAGTGAGTTGCAAAGAATGTTTGCATTATAGGACATAAAAAAACCTTACAATTTAGTTATTGTAATTTTACCGTTTTAAGGTGGATCATAAAAACAGCAATGCGTGGAATCGTTAGGTTACATAAAATCATGTAAGCACAGTACAGTTATTCTTTAAACACGAGACAATATTAAACCTCTGTTGTAGAAAATATTCTTGTGTTATCCAAAAGGTAGTTTTTCTTATTTTATTCAGTGCAAGTCAGTGCAAGTTTTTCTTATTTTATTCAGTGCAAGTATTTGTAAATGATACAAATACCTCTAAACCACTGATGACTCATCAGCTATTCTTTTCATATTTTCTTTTCTTAAATCACACAAAATGATGTTTGTCAAAAACAACACCAGTGCCAATGTGCGGTAACACTAACACATTAGATGTAAACTACCAAAGACCTTTTTGCTGTATTTGTTATGGAACACAATATTCCTCTGCTGTCAGGATCGTTCACCTCTGCCGCAGGCGCAGCGATGGGGCCTTTGTCATCCTGAAGGAAATCCCAGTGGAGCAGATGTCACGAGATGAGCGCTTGGCAGCACAGAATGAGTGTCAGGTCCTAAAACTGCTCAACCATCCAAATATTATAGAGTACTATGAGAACTTCCTGGAAGACAAGGCCCTCATGATTGCTATGGAGTATGCACCAGGTAAATTTACTGTAATATCTTATTACAGGACCCTCCTTTTGTTTATTGTCCAAATGTTCACTTTTCCCATGCTTTAATGCTGAAGGGCTCCATATCTCTTCTTTCAACAGTGTCAGGCCTGTGAAGGCCAAATGAGAACATCTAATATGTGTCTGTGTGATAGTGATTAGGGACAATGTGGTCAGGTAATGTTTCTTTAACATAACAAAGATTCAGGCTTCATTCTTAGTTTGAAAAAAAAGGCTAATACAGGCTACAATTTGGGTCTTGGACTATCATCTTTTGATAACTAGAGGCTCTAATACTGCTTTTCTCTGCTATTGTTTTGAAAATAGTACCGGTAATACTCAGCTTGCAGAGTATTAATAAGTCGCTACACCTTGCTTCTCCTGTGACGCCTCTCATTTAACCCCAGCCGGCAGGTTGACAGGGCTGGCTTCTTACATATGTGACATATGAAACTCTGGCTGTATGAAACTGTGTTTGTGAGGCTGTCATCGTCACATTATAGTTCTATGGTATTAATGCTTTGGGATGGAGTTTAGTGCCTTTTCAATTACCTGTAAACAAGGTTTAAACTGGATTTTCACTGGAGGAGGTCTTTGAGTTCTGATTTTAAAGTCAGCATTGCTTTTTAGCTTGGGATCACAAAAAAGCACATTGTGGCAGCCAATAAGATAGTGCGCAGACATTATTTAGTAATATAATGCTAGACAATTGTTTTGTGACTCCTTTTTTTGAAACAAGGGCACCTGTTGTGTTTTAAAAGCCTGTTAAATTCATTACCTACTGGCTTTGATGTCATTATCTCACTTTCTAATCTCTTCATCCAGTAGAGTCATCAGTTTCTTTTTTTATTGCATTTTTAATAAAAATGAAACATCCGAAATGTTTATTCTCATCTCGATGTTTTCTTCATGCAGGTGGAACCTTGGCTGATTACATTCAGAAGCGCTGTAACTCTCTGCTGGACGAGGACACCATCCTTCACTTCTTTGTACAGATCTTACTTGCCCTGTACCATGTCCACAACAAGCTTATCTTGCACAGAGACTTAAAGACACAAAATATTCTTCTTGACAAGCACCAGATGATCGTCAAAATTGGAGATTTTGGCATCTCCAAAATCCTTGTGAGCAAGAGCAAAGCTTACACGGTAAGTAGATTTGATTTTGGTTTGGAGCCCTTACTACTTTGACTGCTTACATTTCTTGATATGTAAAACCTAATATGAGCTGACAGAAATCAATTCCTCCATTTTTCACTCTGCAGGTGGTTGGTACTCCATGCTACATCTCCCCAGAGCTGTGTGAGGGAAAGCCGTATAACCAGAAGAGTGACATCTGGGCGTTGGGCTGTGTGCTTTATGAGCTGGCCAGTCTTAAGAGAGCCTTTGAGGCTGCTGTATGTAAATTATATGATTAACAAACATTTGACCCTTTCTTGGGTTTAGTGATCCAAAATATTTGTTTGTGTTATCCTTAAAGGTGTTAACACTTTAAATCAAAGTGATGCATGAAAGATTGCTGTGCACAAAGGCAATAAACCCATCAGTCATTAAAGCTACAGTATGTACATTATGGGAGATGATTTCTTTCTATTTCCCATAATATTTAATATGAAGACCCCAGGTTATCATATGTTAAACTCTAAAGCAGATTTAATACTAGGGCCGGGACTTTAACGCGTTAATTTCGATCAATTAATTATAAAGATTTTAACGCGATAAAGATTTTA
>JAQMCX010000055.1:791529-826835 GCA_029814765.1 Acanthurus leucopareius | reverse complement strand
ATTAATTTCGATTAATTAATTACAGACCCTATAATTAACGCGATTAAAAATTTTAATCGAGTCCCACCACTATTTAATACAGATCAATAATTCACATAAAGTCAGCTTGCACTGTATTCCCTACCAATTCCTACCATAGGGGACTTATGTGAAAGTCTTACTCATCTGGCAGGGGTGTTGAGTAGGGGATTAGGGATATTTCAAACATTTATAATGTATTATGTAATTTTACTCTTGTAACAATCTTAACTTTTGATTTCAGAATCTGCCTGCCCTCGTTCTGAAGATCATGAGCGGAACATTTGCACCGATTTCAGACCGATACAGCCCCGAACTGCGTCAGCTCATCCTCAACATGCTCAATCTGGATCCATCCAAACGGCCTCAACTCAATGAAATAATGGCTCTTCCCATTTGCATCAGGCCCCTGCTTAACCTTTACACAGATATTGGCAATGTCAAAATGCGCAGGTAGTGTCTTAATGTATTACTAGTGACAAGACAAATGTTTTAACACAGTATTTAAGAAGAAAATAACTTTTTTGTTCAATGACTTCTTTCTTTTTCTTTATGTTTCAAGGATTGAGAAACCCCTCTCTACTGTGCAAACAGGTCCTCAAGGTAGACCAGGAGGGAGAGTTCCTACCAACAGATCCAGAGGTCAGGCATATAATGCCATTATTTGACAAGAGAACTAGCTTCAACACATTGAACTAAGTGCTCTGATTACAAATTGATTGCTATTTCTTGTGCTTGGACAGATGGATCAGTTGGTTTAGGATCAGGGAAGGTGCATTCCCTTCCACTGTCCTCAGTGTATACGTGGGGCAGTGGAATCTCAGCTCCTCTTCGCCTGCCGATGCTCAACACTGAGGTTCTGCAAGTGTCTCTAGGCCGCACTCAGAAGATGGGTGTAACCAAGTCGGGCCGTTTGATTACATGGGAGGTTTGTGCAAACCTTTTAATCATTTTTTGACACTTTTATAGTTCCCTAAAGCGATGCACCCTAAAGGAAGAATCCTTCATATAACAGAAAGCTGTAATCTTCTCCACACTCCTGGCTCAAATTGTTGATGTATGATGATGTGTTTTGTCTTGTTCTCTAACCAAACAGCTTAGAAATTGTTACACAAACATTCTTTTACAACAGCTACAGGTATTTTCTTTCAGTAATCAAAAATCTGTAGACAAAAAAACAATTTAGAAGCTACAATACAGTACTGGAGAGGCAGCAGTTACAAATTCCACAATAACAGTTGCTTCAGTGCTACCAGCCGTCATCAGTTTGCTGAAAGCACCTTGTGTCTTAGGTTGGATTGGATTTTCTCAAAGAAAATCTTGAAAATATAGACTTAAGGGAGAACTAACATGGGGAATATGGTTATTCAACAGTAAAATAACTGCTGCAGGGCTCTGAACATCACAATTTTGTAGTCCTTAACAGTGTATCCTATCTCCTTTAAAACTTAAGTTATGATTTCCAGGAAATTGTTTTACTGTTTTATTCCCTCTCTTCTGCCCCCATTACCTTTGATAATCGTTTATTGTTTCAGGCTCCATCAGTAGGGTCTGGTGAGGCCTGTCTGCCCGGCGTGGTGGAGCAGATGCAGCCTCAGTTCATTTCACGTTTCCTTGAGGGTCAGTCTGGAGTCACCATCAAGTCTGTGTCCTGTGGCGATCTTTTTACCACCTGCATGACAGGTTGGTGGGCAATTCTGCTTAGTATAACCAGAGACATCACAGCCATTGCAAGTCAGCCTTGCAGGGAGCTCTGTTAAAGAAAATCAATGTTTATCTCTGTTTGCCATCCTTGCGCACTGCACCACAGTGTAAAACATTGAGACAGCATTTAAATGGGGGTATCAAAGTAAGGATACAGTCAGCTCTATTTCCAGACTTGATCAGACAGTTTGGAATCTTTTGTTAAATCAACGTCTGCCAGCTTGTCTGTTAGTTTTAAAGTAGTTTTTCATGGCTCAAACTGTAGTGCTCTGTCTTTCAGTGTGTTTTAGGAGGCTGTTGTCAGTCCATCCAGCATTGCAAAGAAGATAACACAGGATTAGGGAGCCTTCCTCTGAGCTCAGTCTCCTCTCTTTCATCACTTTTCACTGTAGCGACACAGATTAGCGTATCCTAGAGAGGGATTAGAAGCAGTCTGATGGTTCACGTAAGAATATACCTACAATGGTCATCTACTAATAGTGGCTTTAATCCCTTACTTTTATTTTCAATTTTGCAGACAGGGGCATTATCATGACGTTTGGAAGTGGAAGCAACGGCTGTCTGGGACACGGTAACTTCAATGATGTAACACAGGTACATGTCCACTGTTCAATAGAATATATTTGAATTTCATTTGAATTGTAAAGGTAAACAGTGTGTCGGCTTATAGGAAACATGTAACTGTACTAATGCAATCCAAAACAACAGTCTGTTATTCCACTGGTGTTGCCACTGATGTTACTCACTCTACCTTGTTCATATCAATGTGGCTAAATATTAGAAACACCTCTTAGGCCAATGTAGAAGGTCAACAACACCACAAATACAGTCTATAAAATGATCTGTAAGTTGAATCTCCACCTTTTCAAATCTCCACCTCTTCAAAACTCTCTCTCTGTTTTTGCACTCAGCCTAAGATAGTTGAGGCGCTCCTCGGCTATGAGCTGATTCAGGTGTCATGTGGTGCTTCCCACGTACTCGCTGTGACCAATGAAAGAGAAGTGTTTGCCTGGGGAAGAGGAGACAATGGTATAATAAATGAACCTGTTGTTTTCAAACTGACTCAATATATCTTGGTTTTCATCTTCTGGGGATTGTTTGTGAGTGACTGATTTATGGCAGCAGGATTTTAGCACACAGCATGAACGATGGGTCTCTGTTTCTCTGTCTGGAAGGCCGCCTCGGGCTAGGCAACCAAGACACCCACAACTCTCCACAGCAGGTGTGTTTACCTGTGGAATTTGAGGCCCAGAGGGTGGTGTGTGGAGTTGACTGCTCCATGATTATCAGCACCCAGTACAGCATTGTGGCATGTGGAAGCAACAGGTAATGGCTCCATGTGTTCCATTCTAAATTGTGGCCGTTAGTCTAAGTAAACATGCCACTAACTGACATGAGATAATGAACGGGAGTGAAACTTCTCATTTTACATTTTGTGAATCACCCAAGGATTGCAATAACCTTGGGGGTGAAAGATGAAGAGAGATGCCGTGGTGCAAAGAGATACTTTCATGGTGTGCAACCCCGTTACACAGCATTCTCCTCCAATGACAAACACCTTTCTCTTATTGTTGTTACTTCTGTCTCAGAGAAGTTTTGGGCAGAGGGCAGAGCTGGGTTGTCTGAGAACAGTAAACACAACAGCATTCACTTCAGGTCAGAGCAGCATTGTTCAAATACCTACGGCTCAACAGCAACCTGCCACTTACAAGGAAAGAGGAAGAAAAAATATTCAAGGGCTTTGTGATAAATACATTGTATCTAAAAGGAGTGGTTTGGCAGAATAGAATAAATGTTGTTTTTCTGTATTTCACTTGTTCTAAGCACCTTGAATTCTTTTTTGTTTTGTTTTGTTTTGGTCAGATTCAACAAGCTTGGGTTGGATAAAATATCAGCTGGAGAAGAACCAAATCCTTCCAATCAGGTTGAAGAGGTTCATTCTTACACTCCTGTTCAGTCAGCCCCACTGAACAGTGAGGCAATTGTTTACATTGATATTGGAACAGCCCATTCTGTTGCTGTAACAGGTAAATTATTCCCTTAAAATCACATGCATTTCTCTATAATTGCCACCATAATGGTTTGAAATAAAAAACAGGTCATTGTTTTATTTAGAACTAGCCAAACTAGTTTTCCAGGTTCTTGTAGCACCAGATGAAAAGGTCAGTGTGTAAATTTGTGATCTATTGGCACAATATGAATATAGAATATAGTTTCTACTAAAAGACTAAAAGGGTAGGATGAGCAGAGGGTTATTCACTTGGTCGTTGCCTGAAACCTCACTGCTAGATGCCACTAAATCCTGCATACTTGACCTTTAAATAAGAAAGGATAGATAGATAACACTCAACATACTGAACTTCTGTACTAAAGCTAAATTTTTATAGTACAACAAACATGTTAGAAATTCAGTCTTTTCTCACAACACCTCTTCAAACCAAACATGGTCTCAATTTTGTGTCAAAGTGTGATCACAGCTATTTATTTTTAAACTTCGCACCACCACTTTCATCCACATTTTCCTCATCCAGAGAGGGGTCAGTGTTTCACATTTGGCAGCAACCAGCATGGACAGATGGGCTGCAGTTCCCATCGTAGCAGCCGTGTGCCTTATCTGGTGTCTGGGCTGCAGGGCATCACCATGGCTGCCTGTGGTGATGCTTTCACCTTAGCTATTGGATCTGGTAAGTAGAAGGAACTATATGTAATATTTTGACCTTTGTTTTTAAATCTCACCTCCACAGGTATTTTCAGTTGATACTGGCAAATGAGACATCTGTTTAGGCTAAAAATGGACTGAAACATATGTGAGGACTTGAACTTATAAGAATGATGATAGTTTTTTGTCCCATCTAACAAGTACAGCAAAGCTAACTGGGGACTCAGGGAGATATCAATCAAGTACAGTCTGCAAACACAGACCTGAAGCTGCTGTCATGCCAGAATTTGCATGTCAAAATTAATTTGCTTGGTTTGGCCAAAACAAAAAGAACAGGAAAAACTGTTGCCAGGGTTGTAAACATCAGCTGTAGTAGCTACAGTAGCATAGCTATTAGGCGTACTACAGCAGTCCAAAAGTTGTTCATTAAACAGGGTTTATCAAATGTGTCCTTGTCATTAACTTCTGCCACTTTCTGTACACTTATCGAGCTAAACAACATCCCTTCCTGTTTTTTTTGTTTTGTTTTGTTTTTTTCTTGGCTATTTCACTCTGCAGTTATACAATAAAACAAACATTAACAATATTTCTATAATGAGTCAAGCCAATTATGATTCTGGTTTGACAGTCTGGCAGATGTAGCAAAGGTGTGTAGGGTCCTTCAATGAGCCAAGTTTTCTTATCACTGCATGCTATTGCTGTTGCAGTAAGAGATTGTACACGTTTGTACTTGTTGATTCAAAAAAACCTCAACACCTGACACTCAACAGTTACTGATTGATAAGCACATACAAATATTTTGATAAGATGAAACCAATATTATGATTTTGCTCATCTGCTGCTGAAGAGATAGCAGACTTTCCAACAAGCACATGTGTATGAGAATGCATTTTCTCTTACTGATATTTACAAGGATAAAATAAGTTGTTTGGAGTTTTTTGAGTATGTGAAAGCAGAAGTAAACACAGTTGGGTTAATCTCAGCTTTGAATAGGACAACATTTCACTGTTACCTGTGGTGTGGATGCTTTGGAAGAAAAGGGGAGGATTCTGGGATACCAAAGGCATTTTAATGAAAATCATCCAGTTACAAGCAGTGTGAGCAGCTACTATAACTTTTACTCAAAAACAAAGATGATTAAATGTCAACTGTGATGGATTTTTTTTATTCAAATGTGCAAGTTTATTTTCATGTCAAATTAAAATCACTTAAAAATTTAAAACTTGCTTTTTTTAGATTTAAACTCTGAATTATGGTGTGCTGTGGAAAACCACACAAGGTCTTAACTAATGGGCCAAAAATACAAAATTGTTCCTATTATTCTTAAAACACATGGATCGATAGATAGGTTACACATGTGTTTGTGTGTGTGTATGTGTGTGTGCATTAACTTGTGTGTCTCTAAGTCTGTGTTACGTACTTAAATCTGAAGGTTAGACTGGTAAAAAGTCATATTGTGCCAGGGACTGACTCCCTGGGGAGAAAGCCAGCAGAGGCAGTCATGCCTGTAGGTTCTCTTTGTTGAGGGACCTCTTTGTTCAGCTTCGACTTCCTGCAGATAGAGTCATTATGTTGCCACTGCAGGGGAGACAGAGCTGTCAGTTAAAGATTTGTGTGGATTAATGCATCCTGAGGATTGAGTGAATTTAGAGAGATGTTGACTGGCTCCTTCCTCTCCTGCTTTCCACAGATGAGGAGGTGTACACCTGGGGAAAGGGGGCCCGTGGCCGCCTTGGTAGAAAAGAGGAGGATTCTGGGATACCGAAGGCTGTGCAGCTTGACGAGAGTCACCCATTCGTGGTGACATCAGTCGCTTGTTGTCATGGCAACACTCTGCTGGCAGTGAAACGTAATATTTTGCTTATTATCCCTTTGTTAACAAACAATGTAAGATGTTGGATAGTGAAATCTCCAGATAAATGACAGACAGAACTTGAGAAAAGCTTCTATTGATAACATTGACAGAGTCGCATGTTTTTCCTTTTAAAATTGTAAAAGGACTCATTTGTAAGTTTTTGAAAGCTCACAGGCTCAAGACTTCAGCTTAGTTTCATACAGTCATACACAGGCGGCACGTCAAAGACCTGCTTGTCTGTCAACAAACTCCTTCCTTTCAACTATACTTTGCAAACTCAATCAGTACCTTTCTATCTGCATGCTGTCAGTAAAAATGCAGTTCAGCTTTTCACTGTGTCTTTTGATTTTATACTGAAGTGAATGACATATTTGTGGACCCCTAGCTGAAAGGAACAAAAAAACGTAGTTTGTATGTCCATCTCCCATCAGTGACGTAACAAATGCCACCGATTGTAATAAAAACTGGAGAACAGTGAAGGTTGGATTAAGCTGTCAATTTAGAGAAGATCAAACTGCATCACAATTTAATTTGTAACAGAGATGATATTAATCCTTGCTACAGGCTACAGAATGGTTGCTTAAAAGTTTTTTTGACCTGCATTTTGTGACAAAGACACAGAGACCAACATGGACTAACACTCAAAGATGTCTAAGGAGGGGTGTGCAAAATAACCAGCTCTGTGATACTAATCCATGTAGAACAGAAACTGATAAAACTACAACTAATTAACACAGTCCAGATGACAGTGTATATATATATACATATATGTTTCTATATATATAATATATCTCCTTTTTATAAATGTGACAGATTCAAATGTGTAACTACTTTAACCCACAAACACAAAATTATTTCAAACATTTTATCAGTCATCAAAATGAAATGTTTTCTGTATCAGTGTGGAACTCAGAATGGAATTCTTTTCGAAACAAAAATCAGCGAAACAGTTCATTGTTCAGTTTTTTTCTGTTTTACTCTCAGGGCTTTCCTCAGTGTGCAGAGCTTATTTACCCATTTAACAAACATAGAGAGGTTTTGAGGCTGAAATGAATCCTGTAAAGTCGAGATCTCTTTTATCTGTGATGGGTTTTAGTTGTCACTGTACAAATGAAACATACTTTTATTTAAAAGTCTTCCTGTTTTCTGCAGATATTAAAATTCTTGAGATCCAGCTTTTTTCCCCCCCTTTTTTTTAATCTGATATTTTTAAGTATTTGTCCAAATTTTCATTCTTGGCTTTCTGGCTTCTTCTTCCTGTTTAACACAAATCTCATTGGCCTGGAGGAACTTCAGCTTGAAAAAGATGTGCTAAGAATGTCTAGCAACACTGTTGAACTCTTCTTTTTAAAATGATAGTTTCAAACATTCTTTTTTAAAAGTGCCTGGTTTCTATCCCATCCTAATTTGGATTAAAACTACAGATACATAAAAGAGAGCTTGTAACGGTGTTGCGTGTCCTCTGCAGGCTTGGCTCAGCTGTGCAGGCGTGTAACTGGAACGATCCTGTTTCATGCTGGCAGTGGAACATGACAGCCTTGTATCGATATCTAATTAACAGCAACTATCTGCCTCATTATTGGAAAATTGATTTAACGGTTACAAGAGAAGTCATGTGGTGACATTTATGGCCCAGACTGAAAATTATTTTCATTATTGATTAGCCTGCTCATTGTTTTCTTAATCAATTTAAGAACTGTTTTGTCAAATGCTGGGATGTAGTGAGTACAAACAGGTGTCTTGCTGAAACCGAAAAATACTTAGTTTACTGTCATATATGGAAAAATAAAAAGCAGTAAATCATCACAGTTTAAAAAAGGAACAATTTTTTATTTTTGTTGTCAATTGACCTAAACTGCTGATCTGTTATCAAAATAGCCAGCTGGATTATTGATCAACTAATTAGTAGTTTCAGCCCCTTTACATTTCACTGTTGTCTGTTTTCTCCTTTTTGTTCCAGCTTTGCTTGAGGAACCTGTGCCGAGATGATTTTGTCCTAAAAACAAACCCTCTCAGCGATGGTCTTAAAGCCCACCGGCGGCATGAGACGAAGGAGGTGAAGGAGAGCTTCCTCTGAAAACCTCCTCCCAGAGGCCCATCTGTGCTGCAGTTGAAAGATTCCCTTTCATACTGCAGCTGCAGCCTCAGAGTTTCACTTGGTCTTCCTCTCTAACATGTTTTTTATTTTTTTTTATCCTCCAGGAATGAATGTTTGTTTCATTCAGAGGTTTGACATCATGGAGAACAAAAAAAACTTTAGATCTCAGTGTTGCAACAGGTGTATCTCACCAAAGAAATGTTGTAAGACTGTTCCTGAAGCATGATAACAGGAAGTCATTCGACAGCTTTGATTCAGTGAACCATTGTCCTTTGTCTCATGCAGCGCTAGCAAGATAAAGACCAGTAAGAGTCAAACTGGTTTGAGCTCTCTTGAGTTCACTCAAGAATGAGATGATTCAACACATAGAAATAAAAAGAATGAAAGCCTCGTAAGTGTTTTTAACTCATCAGTTAAATGAACCAAACACAATCTGATCACATTGTCAGTGGTCACATTGTGCTTTAAGGAATTAGCCCTTAAATGCTTTTGTGACCGGATTCAAATCAGATAACGATGTTTTGTTCAAGGTTCAACTGAACAACATCTTTAAGACTTAGTTGCTGCATGTAAAACCCTCCTTTGTTCACTCTTTCACTGCTCTCTGTATAAAACACACTATAGTTCAAGCGTGAAATTGAGACTTTAGACACTTTTGAATCATTATTGTTTCTCTTCATTGACGTACGTCCATTACATGTGACAAATTGAAGTGGATTGTTAGCAGAGTATTGTAAAGTATTGAACGTACTGTGTACGTTTTTGTTTTTTTTTTGTTCCCCTTGTAGGAATCTCTGTGGACATTGATAAATATATTTATTGATAAACGTAAACGTAAACGTATTTGTCACACTAGGCGACTTTGTACACTCACTGAGGGGGAGAGTAATTCCAGGCACTACCTTTGTATTTTTGAAAGATTCTGTGTTGTTATTTTCTGTAAATGTTTATTGTGTTTAAAAGCAATGATAATGTATTTATTGTGTAAACTGTATCACAGGATGACTGTTGAGAAAGCAAAAGCCTTTTATTTTCTGAGAAAAGTCAGATCTTTTATCTGAATGAAAGTAGCAACACAGTAACCCAATTGTTAAAAGTCCGAGCATTCCAAATATATTAAGTTTACCAAAAGTAAAAGTACTCATCTTGCAGAATGACCCAAAAAATCTCTATTTAATAATTATTGATACATTTTTGTGTAAGCATTGCTAAAATTACAGCAGATAATGTGGAGCAAATTGTTACTACTTGATGTATTTTAAGGTGCCTTGATCTCTCATGTTGCATTAAAACTTATTCGTTAATTATATTTTATTTTGTCAATTTGAATCTTTAAGAAGTAATCACTAAAGTTGTAAAATGATTCATAAAATGAAATTACACTGGCACACTACATCTAAATTGTACAGAGGGATCATATTTATGTAAATGTATTTGCCTACTTTTCAAAAGCACCTTTTTTGAATGTTATCTTCATTTAGCAAAGCATTTTATAGTGAATGTATTTTTTAGCATCACGCTCATAGCTCTGTCTGTGTCCTGCTCTTTTTCACCTTACAAGAGACACAGGAGGTGCTAAAATTTGGTATATTTCGGAAACAAACAAACTACATAAAAACATAAAATTACTGGGAATGCTGACTTTAAATACAGAAGGTTTTCCATCAGCAGCAAAGGATTAATAACTAACCTTCAGTATGATGCTGAATTTCCCAGTGACAGTCTGCTAACCTTTGCTTTATGCTGCCTACACAGTCCCCGTTATCCTCACATTAATCACCCAGTCACATATTAATCTGTGTAATTTTCACAGAGCTGTTTTCAGTTAATATGATTATTGTAACTATTATTACAGTTCTCTAATTCCGTAGATTAACATGTCTTTTCTGCTCGAGAGTCTAACATGAAATCACCTATTTTTAAAATATTATTACGTTTTTCAGGTTATTACTCCTTTTTGAGATGTGTCCACACCTTTTTTTTGAGGACATGGATCCTACCATTGTTGTCTTATGTGATGATGTAATGATGATGTAATCTGGTGGCAATACAGCAGGTGAAAAATGATCTAAATATGTGGATGTGACTCTTCTACTGCCATCAAATCATGTCCAGCTTGTTTGTTTTTTAATGAGTGTGATCATGTAAATTAGATTTATTTTTTTCATAGCGAAAGGCAATATTTTACCATTAAATACAGCAAGGTAAATGTTTTTTTGTTTTTTTTTTGGTCGACCACCAGAGGGCACCTGTCACCTCTGACTCTATTATAGGTCTCTGTAGTAGGACAGTTTTCATATTTATTACACTTAAACCTTAACAGTAACAAAACCCTCCTCAATTCTGACTCTATTCATTATAACTAAAATGAGTTTAATATCTTTAGATTTAAGTGTGTGTACAGTTCTAAAATATGTAAGTTTATATGTGACAAACACATAGTCTTAATAGGTTAATTAGTAAACGTGTAAAAGAAGCTACGCGTTTTATTAGAAGCCCTCAGACAGACAAAAGCTCCATTAAAGCTCCATAAAGAGAGATCAGAGGGATAAAATGGTGCGATCAGAGCGTTTCAGCTTCTTGACTCCTCCTGCGTGGAGGAGGAGGCGGGACTCGGTGCACCTAAACAGACGGAGGGGTTGTGCATTGTGCACAGTGTGTCAGTACTGCATCCACTGAGCGGAAAGGAGAGCGGATCACACACACACACACACACGGCCACATTAACCCTGAGCTGTAAACCTTCACACATCAACATACACACTCACGCAGGACGCATCTGCGATCATCTGTGCAGCCTTCGCCGGACTGTGTAGCTCCTTTGTTGCCGTCAGTCGCCGGGCTGCAGGAGGAGAAGCTGGGGAGGACTCGCCTCCTTTAAAGCCCGATCGGTCGGTGGCGGAAGGGACGTGATATGAACTCCTCATCGGCTTAAACAGCAGTGCAGCTAAGTAGCCCCGTTTTGAAGGGGGTTGGGGGTTAACGGCGGAATCAAAGAGGACATTTTTTACCTTTAACCTGCAGCTGAAGGCCCAGAAATATCGTCGGAACCCGCAGCGATGCCCGGGTTTGATTACAAGTTTCTGGAAAAGCCAAAGAGACGGTTCCAGTGTCCGCTCTGCAGCAAGGCGATGCGGGAGCCGGTCCAAGTGTCTACCTGTGGACATCGGTTCTGTGACACCTGTCTGCAAGAATTTCTAAGGTATGGTGCGTGAATGACTGACTGTGTGTGTACACAAAGATCAACCTGTCTGCAGGCGATACTGGATAGTACAGCCTTGTCTAGTTTCGGTCGAGCAACAGTAAATAAAGGACGTGTAGGTGTGTCCTCCTCACCTTTCCTAAGCGGGGTTTTACATTATTTTTGTCAGTTTCTTCCCCACAAAATGACTGTGACAGTGCATGGGGCCTGGTAAACAGCGCCCGGACTAAACTCCCCTCTTCAGAGTTGTAGGTGTTATGTCTCCTCTTTACATTGGCATGGGTTTCATGCATATAACAGCCACTGTGTCAACACAGTTACAAGACTGGGAATCCCTTTTTTGTCCATGCAGGAATCTTTTAGGACAGGTAGAGGATGTTGTCACGGGTTTCTGGTTGTGGTTGCATCATCCATTAGTCAAATAATAAAGCTTGCAATGATGCAAATAATTAGAGAGTTTGCTCCGTTGCAGATATTCTGGATTTTGAACTCATTAAACCTCCAGGCTAAAGAGAGTCAGTATTCATATCGCTCATGTTGTGGTGTTTGTGTCCTGCAGAGGGCCTCTGCCTTCCCAACCTGTCTGTGTTTCTCGCTCCGGGGTGGCTGAGTCTGCTGGGGTCGTGGGGTTGAGGATGATGAGGTTGAGGATGTGTGTTTGTTTGTGTGTGTGTGTGTGTGTGTGTGTGTGTGTTTGCAGAGGAGTCTGCCCACTTCTGCACCTCCTAATCTGCTGAACATTGAAATCTGTGTGAAGTCTTGTAGAAAGAAAGTCTTTGTGTAGACAGAACTGTGCTAAAACAGTCAGTAACTATCACACACTCAAAGAAAACTCTTGTGATGAGCTAGATCTTAGTTTAAACACAACAGCACCTTACCTGCAAAGTGTCACCGTCTCATTGAGCAGATGGAGTAGACTTGTGTGGTTCATATGAGGGGTCAATCATGCTGATATCCAAATGCAAAAAAGCTCTATTCAGTCTTTGGGGAGCTTTTGTAAATGAGCATGACTTTTTTTGTTTTATTGATGTTCAAAGAAAACTAAATGCTCCATCTTGTTTGTCCTGAAGTCAAAGATCTTCAGCTGCACAGATGAGAACTGGTGTTGCTCCTCAGGCAGAATGAAAAAGGTCAGGAGGTAAACTCCTGTGTGATTTGGTTTTAGAAAAAAGTATATCTATTTATTTTTGCACAGCATGAACTTGTGTTTTTATAACAGATGATTCATTTCTGCCCACTACTTTTTAATTCAAGTTATAAGCTGCTTTGTCTATAAATTGTCAGAAAACAGTGAAGCATAGAGTAACGTCATCACAAATCCCAGAAGACAATTTAGAGCTATCTTAATGATTCTTTAAGTAATTTTCAGCAAATTGCTCCTGAGAACAAAGGTTTCAGCCTCTCAGGTATATAAAAAAGTAATACTGAAGTGAACTTAACATGTGGGATCGAGGTTGTTGGTCAAACAAAACAAGACATTCAAAAATGTCTCTTTGGCATTTGAAAAACTATGATAGACATTTGAACATTTTATAAACTAAACAATTCATTGAGGAAATAATATTCAATTGCAGGCCTGTGTGTTGGATTTTGATGTGTTTAAGGTTGCTCACTTTGTCTTGAAAGCCTCTTTAATTAGCATTTATCCTGCAGACTATTCATAGTATTGATTGTGAAACGTACAGCGCTGTGGCTCCATGGGTTCTTACGAGCCCATGCAGGCTGAGCTCGGCTGTATGCATGACAGGAAAATAAAAGCAGCATTAACTCAGTCCTCCATATCTTGTGAATGAACCTGGATATTCTTTATACACACAAAGAGCCGCCATGCTGTTGTTTTTCTGATTACTGACTCATATGTCTGATATAGAAGAGCAGGCTCTGTGATGCAGACAATCTCCAATGTTGATGAGTTGTGTCAGTCATATCATGGTTTCAGTGATAAAAGATAAACAGAGGAAGACAAAACAAAAACTTGCTGCTGGCTCACTTTTGTTTGAGTCACTCTGTGGAAAAGCTAAAGCCTTAAAGCTACCAAACACAGTTAAATTTAGTATTTTAATAGTCGAAGTCGGCTTTTAAAGCTCATAAAACACGATGGTTTCTTAATGTTCTGTATTTCTGGTGAGAAATCAACTCAATCCTGACAGATCTGCAGTTTTATTTCAGTTAAAAAAATTGGTCTTTGTGTTATTTAACTGTACCAGCACTGAAAAAGATCTTAAAATTGTTTCCAGTTTTACTTGATGAAACTTGAACACACCCTGAGGGGAAACTCACAAGCAAATAAAACAACATTTGCCATGCAGAAAAGAGGGATATTAATTCTAACCCTGAAATATCTTGTACCAACTTTTTTATGCTTTTCACAACCTCTTTGTGTCAGAAAAACAGTCTGCTAGTTGACAGGAGAGACATGGAGCTGTGAATTCATGCTCTGAATACATTAACAGCGCTGTCGCGAGTTCCTAGTTTGCACCTTGAGTCATCATGAAGCCTCCCCAGGCTCACTAAACAGTAGCAAATTGCATCTGGATGAAAAGCAGAAACCCAGATGAACAAAGAGAGCGAGGGAGGAACAGTGTTCGGTGCTGATCAATGAGTTTGGCCCGACGCTTTGTCTGCCTCATCGTGCCCGCCTCTGCCTTCGTCCTCCAGTTTACGCTCTTTTTCTTTTGACTCCCACAGACTGACTGAATTTAACAAAACTTTCCCAATTGCTTGAGGTTTTTCTTGAGTAACTGTGTCTGTTTAATTGGCATGTGAGTGCAGATGTGAATATGATTCCCCTCCGTCTGACCTGCATGATTAGGATGTAACAGCTGTGAGGTTTGTGCACCTTTTGTATGAGCGAATCCACACAAAGTTTATAAGTATTTTGCTTTTAATAAAGGAGTCAAAACAAATGGCTTTACTGTAAGCTAATGCTTTACACTATAGATATGTTCTTAAATATTAATAAGACCAGCTTTGGAGTTGCCAAGTTGTAAAAATATTTTGACTACCAATTTATAGAAAATCTGGACTATAAAGACTTTTAATGTACTATATTAAAGTGTTGCTTCATTATCTAACATCAGATTAACATCAGTTTGGGATGTTGAGATGTCAGAAGTCATTTCAATCTCTTAGATTTTTCACATTATCAAAATCTTTTTATGTCTTGATGTAAATGGTCACATGATCTCCAGTTAAATCAGAGTTTATTTTTCTCTTCTCAGGTACAGCTGAGGTTGGATAGACATTCATATCAACAGCTGATGATATTTTAGCAGCTTTTCTTCTCATTTATTCTAGACAAAGTCACAGCCGAGGCGATTAGCTGCATACCGTATTCACCCCTTTAATTAACAAAGTGTGCCAGCTGAGGCCAGTTTCAGCTCTCTCGGCCGCTGAGCGCACGCATCCTTTGTGCAGAGCACAAGTTTATTGGGGCTGACAGACAGTAGTTAGCTAATGCTTTGCCCATTGTGCAACTAGGTTGATCCTTTTCCTGTAATAATTGAAGGCTGTGTAACATCTAGTTCAGGCTTGCTGGGCGACTCTGCCCACTTTTACACTGACAGCTCTGACGCTGCCTCTAGAGTCCGTCGCTCTGTTGCAACAAGCCGCCTGAGAATGCTGCTGCATGGTATTGCTTCAGTGTTAAGTATCCTTTCACCATAGCAATTCAAATATTACAACAATAATTTACTTTAACTCCCCCAAGAATCATTTAATAGTGATATCTAAACAAACATGTATTTTTGAGCAGACACCCACCTATTAATGTGTTTCTCAACTATCGTAAAATGGGGACAAATTTTTTCTTATTACAACTGTGTTATGCTAATTATCTGATTATACATCAACAAAGGCTTTTTATCATTAAGTCTGTACTTAAAAATGCTAACAAGACTTTAATAATTGTTTTTAATTGCAATGTTTGCAACACATTTTTACAACTTTTTATTGTAGATGAAAACAGATGTTAGGACATTTTTATGTTTATGAATGTTTTGTGATCCCGTCAACTATCTTAACTATTCCTATGAAGATATATTTTATATTTTGCTCCCGAGTTTTCCAAGGAGGGGTCATAGTTGTTGACAAGTATATTTCAGAAACACTTATTTCTACTACATTCTAGTCGTTATAAATCATTTATTTCTATTTTTATGGAGCTGAAAAAGTGTTTTCCAGATTTCAGTCCCACTGAGTTATTTTTGAAAAGGGTTCATCTCATATTTTCACTTTAAAGGATGTCAAAATAACAAAGATTAACTTTCCCCGTGAGACTCTCAAGGAAACACATGAATTGTTCTTACTTTACCATGTCCCCATGCTGAGATGATCTGGTGTGTTCATTCACTGTGTCCGCAGGCATGTTAGCATGTGATGCTAATGGGCTGTGTTTCCGCCCTGGGAGGAATGTGAAACAGCAGCAGCAGCAGTCCTGGAGGCTGCCCTAGCTCCAGGGGAGAGTCATGGAGAAAACTAAGCCCAGCCCTGCAGCTTTAACACTAACTGCAATCAAATATGAGTCACATGCTTTAACAAATGAATGTGTGCTGACCAGGGCAGGTCTTTGTTTTTGCAACACTGCCTCCTTAATAAAGGAGAATCAACACTTAATGGTCAGGCTTCTGGCCGCGCCACACATGCCAGGCCTGACGGCTCATCAGTCCAGGGTCTCCTAAGCCATAGTAATACTATGCAATGTGTCTCTGCAGAGATGATGCAGTGCTCGGCCACGGACTTGACAGGGGTGTAATTGGTTTGTTCAGCTCGGGACTGTCTTCCTACAGGCCTCCAACGCAGTCGTGCAACTGCTGAATTGCCCAGAGTCACGAGAAACTCCAAAGTGGGCTAATATGAGAGTTTTCCACAGATTCATTATTCACAGTCTAAAAAGCCAGGGGAGTGTTTTCTTTTTTTTTCTTTTTTTTTCGAGAATGGGCAGTGATTCACTGCAACTTTGACACATCTCCTGTGTGTAGTGCAGTTTTTCCCCTCCTCATTGATGTAGGTGATACTCAGTTTCTCTGCTGTGCTCTCCCACGCTTTTTTAGTCTGAATGCCCTGATGCACATTCACCAGCATTTTAAGTCCTGCAGTCGAACGCCTCTTCCCTCAGTAACTCTTCTTCCACCAGCAACACTTTGTCTTATTTGAATATGTGGGCAGAAAATAAATTAACACCACTTTCTGACAAGTTGCCTCTTATTAAGAGTTTATAAGGTCTAACAAACAGTTGTATCAATGGTTCATAGATTGGTTTATTCGTCGGTTGCCAAAGAGTAACAAACCTCAGCCATATGTCTGCTCCTCGAATGAGCCCGAAATGACCCCATTTAAATGTTTTCATTCATCCGAAAAACAAAGGTGTTTGTTTTAGAGTCACATTAATCTAAGTACAGTAGCAAATGCTCACATTGGATCAGCCAGATTCAAGTACTGTTTTGAAGATGAATTAACTCTTTTTGTATACTTAGTTTGTGTGCTAAACATGAAGCTCTAGTTAGTAGCTGCTTAGCTCAGCAGCCATCCCGGCTCTGTCCACAGCAATCAAAACTTAGACAGCAGCACCTCTAAATATAATCAAGTGACATCTTGTTTCACTTGATGATAAAGTTGTGTTTTTATTATAGTAGGTACTGGTAGACAAGCTATCTGATTCCCTTAGTTTTCATTTGTAATGTGAAACTTGACTAACTGTCTTTTGACAGTAGCTTCATATTTTCTTAGAGACATGAGAGTTGTATCAATGGTCTCTTTCAACTCCCAGCTAGAAAGGGATTAAGTGTATATCTCAAAATGTCAAACTGTTCCTTTACATACCTGAAAAGACAAGTGTTCTGCAAGGAAAAGACTTGTCAGGAGAATCTTTCACGCCCCCACAAACCAAAAGTTGTTTTGATTAAAGGCTGATGACCGATTATGAAGCGATAGAGAGTGATTGAAAAGCAAACAGATCTGAAAGACGTTTGACTCTGTCAGTCTGGTAATCAAGGCCATTTCTCTCCCTTAAACACATGAAGAATCCACTTCTGTCCATTGTGCGTGCAGCCGTGCAGAGGAATGTATAGAGAGGCACTTTGGCTGTTGTGACAGTGTGTTTCCTAAAGGGCTAAATGGAGCTGTGTTGCATTGGTGCCCAATGTTGTGTGTAAGTCTGCCACTTGAGGCAGCTGGGGCTTTGTGTCTCAGTGGGTATCTGTATCTGAATGGGCGCAATGCCATGGATGGCTGATGAATGACTATGTGTTCATTACCATCCCCGTCCCACAGGCCCATCACAGAGACATTCACAGTCCCCTGCAGGTGTCCGAGAGGCTGCACAGGCATCCTGGGTCCAGATCCGGAGAGTTCGGGGGGACTCTGCTGTCCCATCCTTCTCTAATGACAACGGTGGTCAGTGAGCTGCACACAGAGAGATGTTGTGTTTGGCTGAGTGAAAGCCCTCAGGCCTCACTCTGCACTTTAGGTTCTGTTAAGATCTCTTAGAGCTGTTCACTGAGGCTGCTGTCAGCTGATGTATTTGGGGTGACGGAGCTGGAAAGAGCCCAGTAAATTTTAACACATCAATGCATAGAAGGAGCCACTCACTCGGAGAAAAGAGACACGTGCAGAGGGAGGAAATGCTGCGAGATACAGCAGCGTTTGTCTAGGAAAAGAACAGTCAGTGTTCTATAACCTGCCTAAATGTACGTACACTCACATCACTGGCAGTGCCTGTAGAGTCAAGACACAGGTAAGCTGTCCCACCCACTCCTATTCCTAGCAACAATGACTAGTTACTGAATGTTCCTGAACTTTACACGTCACCACACAGATGGACTTTGAAACTAATGATTATGGGAAAAGTTGCCACCCTATAAAGTTTATTTTTTTATTTTTTTTATTTTTTTTATTTTTTTTTATTTTTTTTGCACTGTCTGTGAGAGCTGCTATTTTTTAAATTTCGTTGCGCCTTTTGGTACAATGACAATAAAAGGAATTCTGATTCTGATTCTGATTCTAACATGGAGGTTTACTTCCTGCTGCTTTTAACATTTCACTTTCTGAATAAGAAATGAATTACAAAAAGAGTTTCTGCGTTGAGGGCGTGTTCACATCAGCCTGTCTCAACCACTTCATTTAAGTTTGGACTTTAACTCATGGAGTTTGGTTCAGTTAATCCTTATTGTCATTACTAATTAATCTGCCAAATTTAGCAATTTTTAAAACAAGTCAATAAATCATTTTGTTTATAACGTGTCAGAAAATAGCTGAATATGATAAAGATGACATTCTGGCGTCTAAAACCCAAAGATATTCAGTTTACAGTCATTTACAGCGTGAGACTAGTAAAAGTGAACAATATTTTTGCTCAAACAAATGCCTTAAACAATTAATCATTTGTCTAAAAGGCTGCCAAATTCCATGTCAACTCTAGTATGAACAGTTACACTTGGATGTAGAGTCACACTAAAGTTACTTCCTAAGCTGAAAATGAAAGCCTGAGAATAAAATCCAAACAAACAACAGGAAATGACCCTAAATCACAGTGTTTTATGGGTGTAAGGAAATGGATGTTGACATTCAATAGCCAGTAATTATCCATGTTTAGTTTAAAAGCTAGCGTGAAAAAAATAAGTCAACCTGCAGTTTTGACCCACAAGTTGGTTTAAAACGAGTCTGTTCGCACTTTGTATCAACACAAGAGAGGGTGGATTATAACAGACGGTCAAATAATTCAGTTTTACTGACTAACACAATGACAAATGACTTTCACTCCCATGTGACTTTCATGCACTAATGAACATGTAAACAAAAAGTCAACTTTCCCACTGTGGTTTTAAGTAAAGAAAACAGAGCACAACATTTCTCTTCTTTTTTAGTACCCAACTTGTTGTGTCTGTGCACAAAAAAAACTAGCTTAAATCAACGGCCTCACTGTTGTCCTCTGTGAATTTGTTTTAAATTTGTTCTCAGAGCATTTCAGCAGAGACAGACAGACAGATAGACGTTAGCCAGCTTGTTTCAGGCTAAGGTGATCGTGGCAAATCTCCCGGGAGGAAACTGAGAGGCTTTAGAGATGCAGCTGTGATGATGACATCTCTGAGAGAAAGTGCCCTGACCATTTCACACAGCTGCAGAGATCCCCCAAAACAGAAAAGAGATGTTATTATGAGACTCAGCATTCAGCTGTCTGCGTGAATGTAAAGAAAGGAGAGTGGGCGCTCATGTCTGAATGAAACTCTCACAAGACTAAGGAGCATTTGGAAATTCTTAGGTTGATTTTCTTGTTGCAATAATTCAGCCTCTTATTGTGACACTGCAACTCTCCACGCGCCCTTTTCAGGTCATCTATCTGCTGTAAGGGAGTTTATTAGTGACAGCTAGTTCAAGCATAATTCATCACTTTTGAAAGACTCTTGAAAGTGAACAAAACAGCCTTGAGAGTTCAGCCTGCTGCAGCCTCACACAAGAATACATCCTAAACGCTCTGATTTGCTCATTTTTGAGTACTTTTTTTAGGTTTAACTTGAACATGAACCATGATAGCTTGTCTAAACCAGTGACCACACACACACACACACACACACACACACACACACACACTCAGTATGTTTTCACTGCTGTGTGGTTGAGAACAATTTGAAAGTTTAGATGGAGGCAATTTGTGGTTTATAGAAAGTGCCTAAGCCGTGACTCAACTTCCACACCTGAATTCACTTGCGGAGAACAACTTGAAATTACTGCAATTACTGTTTGACTTCATGCTACACACAGAGCTCAACTTATCGCCCATAGTGGTAAAGTTGTGAATGAAAAATGACATCTTTGGGCTTTTGTTGTTTTCTATCAAATTAAAGACAGTTAACATACTATGAACGATCTGCTATAGATTCGTTTAGAGCGTTAAACTTTGTGTTTGCCGGATAAAGATCAGAAACATGATTTACTATTTTAAAACTAGTTTATTACAACGTCTGTATTATTTTTGTAGAGTTGTAGATTCCATTTTACTCAAATAAGTTGCTGAGATCTATGACTATGGCTACATTGCTAAAAACATCACCAGAGGTCTCATGATCATACCAGGTGTAATCAAATAAACTCAGTTTATTCAGATGATTCAAACCCGTTTGTTTGAAGGTAAAACTATACTTGTCTGATTATAGCAGATATTAATTCAACTTTTTAAGTTGTAAGAGAAAAAATGTGATATCTCTTCCTTTACAAGCCACTTAGACTCAAAACCAAAGCTGTCTTCTTAACAAAAGTGCCCCAAAAAAACCCAAACTTTTCTTAGTCAAAGATTTTTTGGACTGCTGGTCAGACAAAACAGGCACTGCTCAGTTTTCATATGTCACCTGAGAGCAAGTACGTTAGGTCAAGTTTGAGCCAGTCTGTTGATGTTTACAACAGTCAGTTTGGGTAATAATTCAAACGCTCACATTTTATGCTTCCTTCAGATAAGTTTAACTTCCTGGAGAATAATTGAATAGCTTTCTGACCGACTGACTGCATGTGTTTTATGTTTAAGCCTCTTTTTAGCAGTGCAACTATGTTCGTACATCAAGCAGTACCAATTTATAACAATCAGCAGCAGGTCTGATGGCTGTGGTTGCTGTGATTTTTCCTTTAAGATGTGAGGTGTATTAGTGCAATGTGGTGTTTTGGAATTTATCTGATTATCCTTAAATTAGATGACTACCAAATGATAGTTGAATGAGCGGCAGGAGTGTGTTTGCAGTCGCCCAATAGGAGCCAGTTATAGACATGCCTCAACTTGCCCTGGGCTATAAGCTCTCCTTCAAAATGAATCTCCCAGCTTTTTGGGCCAAACAAAGACGGAAAACATTCCAGCTATGCAGCGAAGTACCTTGCCCCTTACACAGAGAGCATGCTGGGACCAAGCCATCAAACCCAGCCCTGCTGCTGCTGGACTGCAGCCAGTTGGCCCAGATCTGAAGAGCATGGCTAGTGCTTACACGTGCCTGAGTATGCATGCTATGTGAAACAGCTTAGATAAAGGTGTATTTATCATAACACATACATGCCCTTTCGCCTGTTCCCACTAATGCACCATAAACCTTGTGAACCCCTCCGGAAGTTTGTGGTGAAGGTTTGTAGCTGGAGTGTAAAACCCAAGATATTTATATTCATGTGAGGTTTGGTAGTTAGAAGTCATTTCAGTGCTCAGACTGGGGCTTCATCTGCGCTCTGCTCCCTATTGTACTAACTGAACCCCCCCTGCCCCCCCGTGCTGTTTGTCTTATGCACAGGTCAGTGAACCATCTAGAAAGCTGACAGACATAGTGTGCATATGCATGCAGCGACACACATGTTCATACTCCCACAGAAATGATTCCAGCAGGATGCTCTCTGTTTTTCTGATTTGCGTCAGACATTTGAGCGGAACTACATTTCCTAAACAGGATGTCAGATGAACTGAAGGATGTGGAGTCAGACATCATCGAGCTCACATCAGGGCCGATTAGCAGATAAAGCTAAAATTACCCAGCAACTATTTTGATTATTGCTTGCTTTTCATTATCTTATCTGATAGGAAACAGTATTGTTTTGGGTTTGAGACTTGTTTGGACAAAAAAGCTATTTAAAGACATCCCTTTTCACACTTTTCTGACATTTATAAATGGCAGATTTGTGTAATTGATAACACAAAAAAAGGTGTTATCTGTATCCTGTCAACATTAATGGCCAGCAGTTTTTATTAGGCATTTGTTGTAGAAGATGCAGTTGAGAAATAAGGATTCCTCTTAAACTTGAGTCGGAGTGATTACTGCAATTTAAGTAGTGTCATGTTTTTATTTCTAAAGGAAGCTTACTCATACTTTTAGGGAACTCATCTGCCATCTAACACGTCATAAAAACATGCTTACACTCATTTACACATATCCTCATTTATCACAAGTACAGTGATCCTGCAGGATTAGTCGACTTATGTGCGATGCTCCTCTCTGGCAGAGGCCTTGTTAGGGAGTTGTCTCTTGGTAGCAGGCAGCTGATGGCCGTTGCAGTGGTTTGCTGGGCTGACAGGCAGGCATGTGAGGAATCTCTGTCTGAGGTCTGAAAGGAAGGCAGCTGGGAGCGGAGCAGAGAGCGCGGGGAAGTGGACGGCTCGCTGCCGAGACACCTGTCCTCAGTGAAAGGCTCCTCTGTAGAGCTGAACAGGTGTCTCTGGAGCATTTAAGCCCTTCACTTGAAGCGAACACACTCTGAATTATAGTCATTTATCCACAGGGGCCACATTAATGTTAAGGTCACTGCCCACTTGCCCCTCAGTCTTTCTGCTCTTTTTTTTTCTTTTTTGCCCCCAGTGATGAAGGCTTCCTTCCTTCCATCCATCTTCCTCTCATCAGCTTGTCTGTTTACTGTGGTGGTCCTTTAACCAAACAGCTCAATGACTCTGTCAAGTACACTAACTCCCTTGTGTTGTGTCACTGGCTCTCGCTCGCAGCTCATTTTCAGATATGTCAACACGGCGTTAATGCTCTGAACCTCCGTCTTCCTCCCTCTGCACAAGCCAACTATTGATCCCATGAAAGGGAGCCGTGCAGGAAGTCGCTCTGTCAGGTGCAAGTCCAGATGGATCATTCAGTCAACTGGTTCAGAATGAAGGAGCGCTTGTTTTGTAGACTTTCTCGGCTCACAGACTACGGAAATGGCACAAGATTGGCTGATAGTGATGTTGAATTTTACAAGTGGGAACCTCACTTTGTAATTAATTTTTTATTTTGAAGGACCTTTCTATTAATTTGATAATCATTCAGTCTATAAAATAACAGAAAAACAGGAAAAATGAAATAGCAATCACATTTCTAAAAGCTTAATTCGTGTCTCTAAACTACTTGTTTTGAGGGACAAACAGTTCAAAACCTCAGAAAAATTAGATTGTTTTCATAGAGAAAGAGAAAATTTGAAACTACTTACAATTAAGGAGCTGGAGATGGTAAATGTATGCCTCTCAGGAACACCTCTGCTTTTTTAACCAACTTCTTGCAGAATTTATCTTTCAGCAAATTAGCAACTCAGTGCTTTTCATTGCATTTATACAAACAACGTTCCTGTCTGCTGAGGCAATTTATTCTTACGAGAAATGCATTGCGACTCTATTCGTTGCTAATTCCTCTTCTCATTTTCTTCTTTGCTCCTCTGCTGCTCTCTTATGCGCTGATTGAAAAATCTTGTCATTTATCTCATTGTTGCTCCCAGCAACAGGGGCAGGTTCAAGAATTCACGCTAGAGGAACAATGCAGCTGAGGCGTTTTGAAACAAAGGAGGTGATTTGACGTCAGCACCTCGCCTCGCTGAACAAAGAAATTGCATCCACGATAGCAGAGAAGTGGTCAACTGCAGGAGGCGCAGCTCAGAGCTGGCTAACAGTCAGTCATAGGAGGGCACATGCGGGCTCGGGGCGGGTTTCTGTATTGTTCGAGACTTTATCTACGTGTTCTTTTCACAGATTCAGACTGATAAGAGAAAACAGGAGCCAGAGCATGTCTGACATGTGATTATGGTGGCTGATAATCAAAGCAGTGATTGTTTATTTTTTTTTGTGAATTACTGCATGTGTCTGTGTGTGCTCACTGTCTGCCAACTGCTCCCTCATAGACACACAAACACACACCTAAAAAGCCCTCACCTTCCCTCCCAGTTACCATGGACACAAAAGCACAGGACCTAAATTTGCTACTGCCAGTGATGTGCACACCTCACAGACTGACAAATCAGAAAAGAAGCTTTTCCGCTCACAGGTTAAAAATGCAAATGAGCCAGAAACAGACATCCACATTATGTAACACTGTTTTCTTTTTGAATAAAGTGAGGCATCAATTTGACTTCTTTCTGAAGGTAAGAAGCACTGTGGAAGGAAGTTAAGATGAGACCAAGTAACAAAAAGTTTGCAGTTTTTCTGCCTGAGAGGAAAGAGTGAGTCATGACGCATCAGACTCATGGCCGTGCTCCCCTCCCCCACTCTGCTGTGATAACGGTGAATCACAGCCAGGCAGGTCACAGACTTTGACAAGGGAAAATCCAAATCATTATCCTATCTCCATTCTGCACCATCTCCACTCCACTGTGACCTCAAACACTGTGGCAGAGTTCAAGTCATGCAGAACCTAATGTGCTTATCAGTTTCACAACATTTGAGTCAAACTGTATGTGAGGTTGAACCTTTGTGTCGAAGCATAAAAACCATGCACCGTTTGCACCCTTTATGATTCTGCAAGATTGGACTCCATCTCTAGCTAATTAATGGGTGTGTGACCCAGCATTGCACATCTCTTTCTGAAGGTGTTCTTGTGGGATCCGACTAAAATAACTCCCTCACGCAGCCAAGCTGATAATGGTTTACCCACACCTGCTATCTTGCACACACATAGCAGGTTAGCCCTTGAGTTGTGTGTGTTTGTGTGCATGTGTATGTGTGAGTGAAGTGCCGTACTTATCTATGAAGGACAGTAAAGAAAAGAAAGCTGGTTAATGACTGCAGAGCTGTTCTTTCTGGTGTTACCTGCAGAATTTAAGCATTTTGGTTTCAAGCACCAAACCAGCAACAACAGAAAAACAGTGGTGGATGATTCTTTCCTACAAAGTTGCATACAATGCACACTTCAGTCAAGTTTTCATCCAAATATAGCTCTTATTCCATCCAAATCATCAGGAGGAAATGTGCATCAATGTGCATTTCCATCCACTGCCGTTTTGTGAATATTAGAAGCTGAATGTATGGAGATAAACATTTTTTGGCACTAATTCTCCAGCCAACTTTTTTTTCAAATCCACTCAAGACTTTTTACTTGCAGTTTGTTAATTGTCATAAAAAAATTCACAGATGCGATGATGCATAGAAAACAGGATTCTTTTAATACAGGATCATTGAACCACACTTTTTAGCATCTAACAAGCAATGATTCCTGTCAAACAGATAAATTGCATATTTTTGCGTTTCATTTCTTTTTGTGGTGCGTGTGTGAACAGGTGCGGTTTAATTAAAAGATCTGTTGACCATAAGTTGTCACTGGTTGGACGGATTATCTGCACTGCCCACCTGCTGCTGCTGTGGTTGCAGCAGAGGCAATGCACAAATGAGGTGGGATAATCTGCTCTTCCAGGAGCTGATATAAGAAGTTACTGTGTTTTTTTTTTTTAAGTTTAGTCTGGTTGCAGATATTATGTTGTGTTCCTCTTTTGCTCAGCTTGTTTACAGCTTACTTATGCTTGACATATTTTCAAAGAAGTGACAGTCACACATCAGTAAAAGAATATTTTGATTGAAGGGTGATGAGAGCTGTGTTTCTCTGAGGTTCATTCCTCAAGGCCTCACACTAGATGCGCATACATTAAAACAAACTGTCCTCTTTGTCTGCTATTGGCTTTGGCATTGAGTGAAGACTCTCATAAACCAGTGAAGTACTCTTCCTTTAAATTGCAGTAAAATGTGATTAATGATGAGAGCATGTTAAGCAGCAGCTCGGCCTTCCCTCTTGGAGCCATTAGCTCATGTGTCTGTAGGTCCTGCTAAATCATGAACCTTTACCTCCAAGTAGCCTCTGATTGATGTCTTGCCCCTGGTGGCTGAGAGCAGAGTAAATTCTCTTTCAAAAGAAACTGTCCCTCTTGGCTTCTGGGCTGGGTGAAACAGATCCTGGTTTTAAAACTCATAAAACAAACCCCATGGAGGGCAAAAGAAGGTCGTTAGGCAACAGTAATGAGCTGTTAGGTCCAGTTAACAAGCCATTGGCATATTCCTCTTCATTCTTCTCCAGGAGTTAAGACCAACCTGACAAATAAAACACATTTTGACACATAACTCATACTAAAATCCCCACTGCTTAACATCTTATGAGTGTTCCTACTAAAAGATGACCTCATACACAGTGTCTATATTTTGTGAAAGGAGCCTGAAACCTCTGGCTGTAAAATCTTTTTTAAATTTTTAATGGCTTTTTAACTCATATGCCTTTGGGGATTTTGTGTCAGAACTGATTTTTTTGATCTTGCACTGTGAGGCAAGATAGTCAAAAGACTCCATTAAAGTTTGATCCTGTCTTGACTGATGGTTCATACTACAAGATTGTGTGTGCCCCTTAGATGATAGAAAAGCGGCTGTCCTTTAAAAACTTGTGTAAATGTAATATTATTGTAAGGGACTGATTAATCCCCTATTAACTAATCAGCAAAAAAGTGTAAAAACTGAAATGCTTGGTACAGAATATGCTTATCCATGGATTTAGAGGGCATTAACCTCCTAACATCACTATCAACCATCTGCCAGACATTCTTTATGTGAACAAAACATTAATTCAGTCATAAGTTTAAAAAAGAACACAAACTAACTCCTTTAAGTTAAAAGAGTTAGTTAATCAATTTGCAGAATAACTTTTTGAGTTTGATAACATTGATACTGCCTTCATATCTGTCCTGTAAATATGAAGCTAATGTTAAATCCAGCAGCCAGTTCGCCTAGTCTAGCATAAAGACTTAAAACAGGTTTTTGCACAGATTAAGCAAAGCAGATAAAATGCGTTAAGTAGGGAGTGCTGGTAGCACTCTTGGGCAAAGCAGGCCTCCTGTTTCCACCTGTCTCCAGTTTTTGTGCTAAGCTAATTAAGTCAGATGGTTGCTGGCTAAACCTTAACATTGAATGGACATATGAGAAAAGTGTCAATCTTTCCTACAACCAAGCAAGACAGGGAATAATCATTTTTTCTCCAAATCTTTAAATATTGGTTTAAGTTTTAATAAGACCTTCTGCAGCATAAGTATGAAAACTATTGGCCCAGAACTGTGCAAGCTAAGGATTGCCTTAAACTAAACACCTGCCCCTGGGAAGGTTTGTTTTCTGGATGACACACCTTATAAATGCAGAATCATCATACTGATTTAAAGTGCATAACATCCATTTACTCTCGTTTTGATAGACAGCTTGTACAATAGCTTGAAGCTGATTGTTGCTTCCACACTTAATCTGTATTAGTGCTGCAATTTCATGCTTTGCTTCTTGATGATTGTGACTCCAATAGCTAATTCATTAATGCTGCTTGAAGGCGACTGTTTCTAGGTCTGCTTTTTCATTGCCATATGCATACAGTTGGCAGGCAGCTCACTTCCTAATAGGCCAGGCGATGTCTTGGCAATCTCAGAGCCCCTCTGTCCAGTGAAGGCATTCAACAGGATTAGTATGGCAGCGCCGCAGCTCCTCGAAGCCAGCCGCTGTCGCTGCAGATCACCCTTTTGAGCAGAAATCTGCCCTCTGAGGCTGAGCTAAAATTAGACAACCATCTGTGATTAAAACAGCTAAAATTTACACATTTTGTCTGGAGAAATTCATAACAAGTACATGCTTCCATTTGGGCTAAGTTGGCCAATACAGCTTGATCACTCTCTCCTTAATTTGTTCATTTGAATCCTCACAAAGGTGTGTAAAATGGAGAGTGGGGTATTTCACACCTACTGCAACCTTGATAGTTGCTTTTAGCACTTTTGCACAGACCAGTAGGTCTTTCCCACATGTGCGACATGTTAAAGCCTAGGACTTTCATTGATCTCTGGGTGCAGTCCTCCACCCACACCACCCCTCCACAAACCGCCCTTCAACCAGATCAAACGTAAAGCATCTCCTTTCAAGCCCTTCTTTCCTTTCATGTACGCAGTACAGGCCCTCGTGTGTGTGGGTACGCCTGGTGGTCCTTTTTTTTTTTTTTTTTTGACTGTGTTAACCGTGTGGGAGAGAGTGACTGCAATCATGCATGCAAGAGCTCAGCTCCTGGTACAACTGATGGGACAGGCATCTCTCTCAACCCCCCATCCTGCTTCCAGATCAGCAGCAGTTAATGAAAGTGGATTGATTTTCCTGAACCTCCCGCATACAGCGTATAATCTGGGGGATGAAATCGACCAGGAAAACAAAAGATCCTACAGCATTCTATTACATTTGCGGTTTTATTTACTCGATTATCTGTCAAGCACGGCAAAAGAAAAAAAATCTGTATAGGAAGAAAACTGCATAACTAAAACTGAAATCCATATAGTCTCAAACTGTTCTTTCAACAGGGTGATGAAATACTTTGACATTTTAGGAAATACGGCTGTTTTCATTCTTGACAAAAGTTTAGATGAGAATGTACAACTCTAATGTCCCTATGGTAGGCCACTGTAGCTTAATGCTAACAGTTGCTAGCCAGGTCATCAGTTAAACTGTTTTGTTTAAAGTGTAGAAAAGGGAAGTTAAAAAAACGACAAAGAAGTTTGTCAGGAGTAATTTATTGTGGGAGATGAAGTTGCATTACCTTGTGGCAGACTCAAGTTAGCTGTTATCCATAGTTTCCTGTCTTTTTGCCAAGCTTGCTAGCTGACCTTTGCTAACCTATTAAGAAGACTAAGTTAAGACAACTAGCTGCTTCTCTAATTGTACTATTTAGATAGCTAAGCATCTTTGAATATGTACTTTTAAGCACAACGAATATTATTATTATTATTGTTAAAAATTGTGTTATGGGGGTAGATATTGTATTAGATATTTTGATTTTGTCATATCCTCATTTTCTAAACTTAGACTGATGTAGCTGTTCTAATATTTACCTTTACACACTTAATAATTATATCCGCTTTACTGATGATTATTTAACTTGTATAAAATGTCATTGTTACTTTGTGGTATCTGCAAGCCTTGTTATTTACTTCATTTAAATTTACAGCTGTATATTTTCAAACAAGGAAACTCTGTTTTGCATCATTATTTTGATTCCTAAACAATTTGAATTTATCTAGGCTGTAAATTCATAAAGTCAACAGAAACAAACTAAGAGCTGGATTAGTATTTCATGTCATAACCCTCCCCTCTCTGATAAAGACTCGTGGTCAAATCTTGATTACACTGATGGAAGGAGACAGTGCAAGGGATTATGAATACATGCATGTGCTGCCTTCGCTCCTAACACACTTAAGGATGGATTATGGCATCTTGCAGGCTTGCACTCAGACTGCAGATGGCTGCTCCTCCTCCCTCTGACCCTCCCACCATCTATTCATCCATCCTTCCTTTCTTCCTCTCCTCCCTTTCCTAACTCACACACTGGCAGGTGGCTCTCCTTAACAATTTGCCATCGTGGTAGTTTGTCCGCACCTCTGGCAGTTTAATGAGTCATTGTCTAATTGTTCACAAATTCATACCAACAGTCTGATTTTGCCTATGCAGCTTCTCCGAGCTACATTTATTATCACACAAGCAAATGTTTCTGTCCAGGAAATGCAGGTCTGCTTGCAGGGAAGAACATATTGACAAATCATCAATGGGAAAATCATTGCATTAATAGGATTAGGACACTATAAACTGCAACATATGTACATTTAAACTTCCTCAATTTGAAATGGCTTTTATGCTAGCAGCAAAAACTGCTTTAAAGAGATACCCATCCTGTGCCAAAAGATGATCTGATGTCATACCCGAGCATATTGTAACAAATGAGCAAACAGCCCCTTTTTCAAATATATTCATCATCTCTTCAGAAATTCATTCCTATTATAAAAAGGGTTGGGCCAAAGAATTTGGGTTGTTATCAACCCAAAATATAAAATTGAAATATCAGTGTCCTTAAACAACATACAGTGCAAAGGTATATTCCTCTTTATCTGCTGCCACTGTTACTGCAAAGCTGACATTTAGGGAAAACAAACTGAGAATTTGTTAACCTTTGGAAGCTTTATAGCTGCGTGAACTCACACACAGATGGCTTGTGCTCACAAATGTCAGCACGGTGAGGTGAACTGCAAAAAGAAGTGAGCATCATTACATAAGCGATGATGGCATGAGCGAGGATGGCCTCAGGTGTCCTGACAGCCAGGATCTTGTTTGTGTGGTTGTAAAATTATCTCAGCATAGGATTATTACAAAAGAGAGGAAACAAAACATGGTAGTAACAAAACCTGCTTTCTTTTGTTCAGGCTTGTAGGCAGTGTCAGTGTAGATCACAATAAAACTATCACTTTAATGGTTTTTCTATCTTAGTCTGCGTTTGGTCCCAGTGAGTGTGTTACATGGGGTGCAGGAGATGAAGCCAGGGAAAGAGGCCAGACATCCACCCACACACACTCTCTCGTAGTAGTGCTTTTCTTCCACTTGCATCATTTTTTTCTGCTTTGGCAAAGCATCACAATAAAAATAGTATTCGTCTGGATAAAGAAGCATAAAATAGAGACTTTAAACTACACTTAAAAGTTTAGTTGTGCTTGATTTATATGAATGTATGTGTAATGACCATAGGAAGTAGTTTAATTTTCCGCCTGTCATTTGAGGGTTGTGCGACACTGAGTCACATGTAATTTATTTCTGTCTCGTTGATGACCATGACCTGCAGACTGTCAGCCATTGTTACCTCATATGAAACAGCTGCCAGTGGCTGTTAGTGACAAGAAGAGGAAGTCAGATAGGATTTTACAGGTGTCATGTTATGGACAGGCTTCTGCTTAACTCAACAAACAGGTTCTGTCTTAATTGCACCAGACTAGAAATAACAGGTGTAAGAATTTATCTCTGTCATCTGTGCTTTTCTTAGGAATACACATTATAAATAATATTTGTTTTATTTACTGATTTTTCTGATGGCTATCTTGTTGAATGAATAGCGCTAGTTACGCGGTTTCCCACCAGTGGGATGCAAAAATGTGGCAGTGTGGCAGTGTGGAAAATCCGCATGCAATTTTTTCCACATCAGCCATTCACGCCAGAACTGGCGCAGATTTTCTGGTGTGTGAAGTCCCATTTTTGTCACGCCAAACAACAGAAAAAGAAGGCAAAGAAGAGAAAATAGATGAATATAAGAGAATATATCAAAATATGTTTCAAAGCTTCATTTATTACAACACAAACCTGACAATCAAGCTAAACATTTTAAGTCAATCACCTTTTATAATTTATTTCACAGTATGGTATTTTCTGTCATACCATAGAACAAAATTAGGTGATTTAATCACATCACTGAGAACATTTCATGATTAGATTTGGTCTTAAACTCATTTAGGTTTCATGAATGAGGCCCATTAAGTAACCTATGAACCCCAGATTTGATGCTTGTGTGGATGTTTATGTTCGCTGTTGTGGCTAATGTCAGCTCCTCTCTGCACCAACACACAATGTTTGCAAGTGAAGCTACATTACCAACTTCATAGTCATTCACTTCATATTGTGACATCAGCCGACAGAGGGATCTCATTGGTCCAATGTAACGCCTCAATTTTATTGCAGATCCCTTATGCACAGTATAATCTCTGGAAAACTCCAGGTAAGGGCAGCTTATCTTGTAGATAGTAAATCCCACACAGGAAGCTGTCACAGCATCATTAAAGTTGGACTGCCCACACATAAAGTGTGAAGGAGCAGTAGAGCTACCGGTGGGCTGGTATGTCATCACACTCTTGCGAAAGTTGGAGCTTCTCCTCCTTTTTTTTAGACAAACATGTAGACTAAAGAGAGCTTGACTTAAAGCCAAATCAGCCATGGGCGAAGGGAGCTCTGTGCTCACGGTGTATCAGGTTCCACAGGTGGAAACACCTCCCAGCCCCCTTCACTCGACCTTATTTAGAGGCCACTTTAGTCAGCACTGACTGCTCACATCAGAGCAATAATCCAGCTCGTCATAAGGATAAGAGGGATAGCTTCCAAAACCGGACACCCTCTGTAGCTTTATACTTGAGGTAGTAAAAGCAAGTTGTTTCAAGGTTTGAATTTATTGGTTTGTTGTTGGTTTAAAAAGTTGCACAGCCTGTAGAGGCTGCTGGAAGGGGTTGTTACAGGTTTGAGCTCTGTCCCAATTAATTAAACAAAGACTAAATCAAACTTCGAATGTGTTTGATGTGCTTATGGTGTGCAAACTTAATTCTATAGAAAGAAGACATTCAATGCACGTAGTTAGTTACATGTAGAGCTGTTGTTTCATATTGATTTAGCAAGAGAAATGTTGGGAAACTCATGAGCAGTTTTCAATTTTCATTTGAAGAAATTAAAATAAATTGTGGGTTGTGGTGAGACAGCACCAAGACAGCTAGGGAAACATAAAAAGAAACTATTAAAGCTTTGGAAAAACATTTCTCTTTCTTTTAGTGAAGCTTCCATAATTAATATGCAATAGCGCTCCAAAGTCACACGCAGGCCTGATTTATTCTGACATTTACAGCTGTTTGTTTTTAAGTACACTATACTTTCACATTGTGAGTAGTTAGAGTTTATACAATACTATAACCAATACAAACATAGTGCTGAATTGGTTATACTGGTTTCAAATATCTGTTTCAGTACAACAAGCTGTATTCCTGTTGATTGCATTAATCAGCTTTGCCTCTTAATCACATATCATTTGATTAATACAGCTGAGCTGCAGAAGACTACTTCATCGTCTTCTCTCAGGACAGTGGTAGTTAAGGTCTGTGGCACCAAAAAAGTTTATCATTAAAGATTCAGTGTGACATTCTGGGAAATATGCTTATTTTCCTTCTTACAGAGGCTTAGATGAGGACAATCATGTTTATGTGTCAAATATGAGGCAACAGCAGCAGGATGTTAGCTTTGCTTAGCATGAAGACAATTATGTACAGTTTATATTATAATCATTATTTTCTTTAGTGATTTACTTGCTGATAATTTCTTGATCAGCTGATTAATTGCTTGGTCTACAAAACACCAGAAAAAAGAAAGAGAGATTCTTTTAATGCTGGTGAAAAAAATTCTAGACATTAAGGTAAAGGGATGAAGTTTTTGTTTTAAATATTTAACTCACTACAGCGTCAGCTGATGAAACTCAGCTTCTGAAACATCACAAAGACTCCTGCAATATGTTGAACATCACAGACTAATAATACGTAGAAGAACATCAGTCACACGCTCTATAAAGTCTCCAAAATATCTCTAGTCAACGTTTCAAAAGGAGGCTTAGAATAAGAATTCATGACCGCACACAGTCTTATATACAAAAACTCAAAAGCAGATGGATTTGGGAGATTACAGGAAGTGATTATAGGAACTTTAACTAAATTCTTCTTTTTTCCCAACTTCCTAAGAGGAGTAGCATAGAGTTTGGTTTCAGCTGTGCGACAAAAAAACGTGCATAGAGGGCACGGGTGAAGTTCAAGGTTTTGTTTTTATGTATAATAATTAATACTAGTTTTAACTTGAAAAGACAAAAAGGGTTGAGGATGAAATTAAAAGTTGGTGGTGAGCTGCATAGAGATAAGTTCAGTCTAGTCTCATGTGTGAACAAATAACTTGTATGACAGAGGTCTGTTTACACTGCAGTGTTCATGTGGCAAAGACTTGTATTCTCCGAAGTTCTCATCCTTTAAATTCAGTTTGTCTGCTGTGTCTCTACAGTTCTGACCATTACAATTGCAAACACAGGGGGGTTTGTTAAGAAATTTCTCTGTTAGTTAATATACAGCAGGTTCTGAGGTTACTTTGTGGTCTCTGTCAACAACATGTCCCCTCTGTGTGGCCTGCAGGCTGGCTGCTGTCACTTTAAAAACACCTCTTGCTCTGCACCGGTGAGATTAAACCTGAGGGATTTGTAGTCTCACCGTCTGCCTGTCAGGAGTTGTGCCCAGAGTGACGAAGCATGTTGTGACGGCTGTCCTCTTGGTATCAGCTGCATGAATGGGTGGCTATTTAGTCTGCGACTGAAAAGATTGGAGGCTGAGGAAAGAAGCGGGCTCTGTGAGTTGTGAGGGACCTGGGATCTGAGGTGATGATGGGTTTGACTGGAAGGTGCATTTCACCTGCAGAAGAGTAAACGTGTTATTCACAAGCTAACACAATGTGATAGCTTTACGAATATGAGGTGATGTAAACATGACAGTTTCTGTAGAGGAGCAGCTGTAGAGCCTCCACTGCTCTCGCAGTATGAGCCGACGGGTTGAACAATGAAATTTTCAAGTGGTGCTCTTATGACTCTGTATTCTGTCTTGTCTCACGCTGCTTCCCTGTGACATTTCAACTCCACACTGTAACACTTGTCAGAATCTCACCAGGATGTTTATTGGCCACGGACAGTGGTCAGGGGAACAGTGACAAACATTCGTGTGAGGAAATTTTTTAAAGGTGGACCACACTAAGTTAGCTTTACTCAGCTAACTTCTAATTGCTAACATAAACACTGAGTATGTATGTATGGATGTTAGGTCTTTTGACAAAACATTTTACGAAACTAAATACACACCTGACAGCTGCTGCATATAATTAAAAGGGTTATTCATTCATTTTTTACTTCAGTTGTTATTTTTGATCATTAGGTTGGCACTAAAAGCCACTCTAGTTGAGCATTCCAGTTCTTTTGTTCAAACATTTGTATGAAATTCTTATTTAAAAGTGGCTGGGTGTGAGACACAAGTTCCTACTTGCAGTGATGTACACAAAGGAGTCTTCCTTCTGAGCTTAGTTTAACAGTTATGTTTATCCTTTAATAACTACATTGGGACTAATGTTAAATGCTTCAAATTAATCACACTATTATTTTTGCACTTAATCTAGAGCCCAGGGTGACACCTTCAGGTACTTGTTGTGTCTTACCATTATTATTACTAAAAAAAGAGCAAATCTTCACATTTAAAAAGGCTGGGACCAGCTAACATTCGACATTTTGCCTAATAATGACTTAAATAGTAAATAATGAAGTATTTTCAAAGTTGATTCAAAGATTCAGCTCTGAGATTTTCGGTTGAAATCTCAATTCTTGCATCTGGTCTTGATGTCTGACCATGCTGTATGATTTCAGGCATTTCTTTGTTT
>JAQMCX010000055.1:736231-791429 GCA_029814765.1 Acanthurus leucopareius | reverse complement strand
GTGAGACCCCTGTAATTTCTGCCATGGATGTAATCACGCAGGCTTTGGTCAAGAAGCTCAAAGTTGAGGCAGATATGATCATTATTGAAGAAATAACCATTCCAGATCCAGATCCAGACACTGCAGCTTCTTCAGGATTTCAGTCTCCTTTTTTGCCTGCTGAGCAATGCTGGGCTGGGTCTTGTTAACCTTGGGGGCTCTACATGTGCAAAATGGATGTGAGCTCAATTTTTCGATGCATGATTTTATCTATATAAAAAATATGTCATATGGTGAGAAACACTTCTATACATTGATTGAGAAACAGTTTAAAATTTATTTAAAAAGTGGATACATAAATGATTTACTTTAACATAACTTTCCGTACACATTTTGAAAATCAGAGGCAGTGCTAAAATGTATTTGACAAGCTGGTGGAATTTTAACTGGGTTCATCACCTTAGTTTAGCACGTGAACTTGCTAATATGTGCCATATAGCGCCACACCACTATGGCTAAATATACTTGACTTCACAGGACCCTCAGCTATTCCCTAAGCATTTATTGTCATGATTTATTTATTTTTTTATCATTGTGAAATGTGATTTGGGATATTGTTCACCAAGACAAAAAATGAAATTGGAATCCTGGGTTGGAAACTTGTTGTAGCAATTTCCTTTAAAAATAATTTTATCATTTCATTTTAAAAACAAAGTAATCAATTCATTTATGATTCCTGTATGGTCCTATTTATGATGCCATTTTTTTTTTTTTTTTGGTCATGCTGCTAATAAGGAAACATTTAGAAGTCAGAAAATAAGTCAGGAAAACTGTTAGTCAGAGACGCTTGATGGAATTGAAGAGGAACTGTGTTACACATCCCTCAACTTTTACTGCTAATGTGCTGTCAGAAAGCGGCAGTGAGTTTGTCTTATGAGCGACCAAGAGAATCGAGCAGTATTATCAGCAGTGAGGTTGAACATGCATGTGTGGTTGGGGAAGCTTCTCTGTGACCAGGGAAGAAATTATCCTGACAGTCTGTGACTAGGCTCTTTTCGCCTGTCTGCCTCTCTGTGCGTCAGAAACAGGGCCCTGGACTGGGGCCTCTGGCTGTCCTCTGTCCGGAGCTGAGAGCCTGTCTCTTTCCATCTCCTCTTGCTGTGTGGTTGTAGGACAGTCAATGCTCTCTATACTTCCCCCTCCACAGCATGAGAGGACTCTTCAGTGATGGCAATGAGTACTGTAAATGATTTCACACTACACATGAGATGCTGACGGGCCCCTTCTAGCCTCTAATCGATTGACCCTCTTTTATAGCCCATTGTGGCCAGTTAATTGGTCTCCAGCTCCCTGCTGACACAGTGACCCTAATGGAAGAGAATTAATGCTGTCTCGTCATGCATTAACCTCCCTCCTCCCTCCCTCTCAGGCCTAACCTCTACCCACCCCACCCCCAACCCTCCTTGCCAACACACACCCCCTGCACTCCCACCTCCTCTTCAGCACACACTCCCTGGTTTTTATCGCAGCTGCGTTGATGGGGCAAAGTGCACATGCACTCCCGTCCTGTCACATGTCTCTGTGCCTTTGGGAGCTACAGTCAGGTGACTCTCCAGCCAAGCAAATTAAAGCACCAAGGGGCAGACATTTACTGTTTGCACACTGTTGTCCCTTAATTAGTTTAAGCATAATTTAGGCATTGTAGAGGGTATGAGAGGCCGCTATGAACGGGAGGTCAGATAAAGCTTCAGGGCTTGTGACTTCTGAACAACACACATTTTTGTGTATCCTCATTGTCCTTAGTTTCAGTAGTAATGCAAAAAATATAATGAAGGGGTGAGTGCAACCGCTAAATTTATTTTCAGTATCAATGAAGCTGAAGATTATTGTAACAATTTGGCAATAAATTGCAGCAAATCCAAAACTGGACAGTTGTAATATAGACAGAGCATCACAAATCCAGAAAGTGCAGATTAACTTTTCTTTCTTTCTTTTAAAGTAACCTCTTTGGGTCTCAGTGGTTTAGCTGTACAGCTACAAGCTTAGACTCTGTGTAGCAGCTCACCCCTTGTGACTGCTGCCTACATTATTTACAAGTGTGAATATTTCATGATGACATCAGGGTAGGGACGTTATGAGAGTGGCTGCCTTAATGAGCTGTGGCACTCACTCATCTGGCCCTAAAACAGGCCAGTGGGGGCTCCTCTGCAGGGCCATAAAAACTACGCAGGGATCTGTAGTATAACAAGAGTACAGGTCTTATTTTGTTTCAAACTGCTGGAGGAGAAAATGAAAAAAAAATAATTCTTTTCACTCTTGCACGAGCAAACCAACAAATTGTTTTTTTCCTGAAAAAAGAGCCTCAAGCAGGAAGGCAAGGTCTGCCCTGCTTTCTTGTCAGAGAATCAAAAACCTGTTGAAAGTAGCAAATTCTTATCTGGTCTGCAAAACAAGGACAAGAATTACACACTCTCTCTAAGCTCTGAGAGAAGCGGTTCAAGTAGCCGGGAGGTGGATCATGAAACGTCCCTTTATGTATTATAAATAAACCGATCAGGCTCCAACTATAGTTTTGTCCTCTTTAGTAATAAATATGCGTGCAGTCCTCTGAGGTGGAGAAGAAGCCCGGCTTATTAAAGCCAATGTCTCAAAGATCTGACTGTATTGTGTGTGTGTGTGTTTGTATGTCATGCAGTGAGATGAGTCAGAGACCTCCTCTTATTAAGAGTCTTTGAAGAGACAGAATAAAACTAAGGGCAATGCAGCAGTGCTCAGTCAGAGAAGTGCCTTTTAGCTCTGCTCGTTCTCAGTCAGGGTCAGAGTTAGCAGTCTCACTGAGCGCTGAGTGTGATATAAAAATGGATGTTTGTTCTTTTTTAGATGCTTATAAACATTTTTGTCTGCAATCATGTTCTATTCTAAGTGGTTCACATTATAACAAAACTTTTCTGCTCTTCTTTTGCAGTGAGGGCGTCTTTAAGTGCCCAGAGGACCAGCTGCCGTTGGACTATGCTAAGGTGCGATTAAAACCTCACACAGCACACTTAGATTCACCTTGAACTGAAGATTATGTTATTAACAGTGCTGTAGAACATTAACTTTCCTCTGAAATATGATAATAATAATATTGACAACTTTATTTGTACAGCACTTTACTTTAAAAAATGGTCACAAAGTCAAACGGTGAAACAACAGAGTAAACAGTAACAACACTATTATTATTTTTACAGTTTTTTCCTTTTTTCTCTGATGTGTCATGTTTGACTTCAAGATAAAATAAGATTAACTAAGACAAGATAGTCATGAATGCAGTTGTACCACAAAATGTTCTGTGGAGTTCCTGGATAAAGAAAGACACAAATTCATCCACGCACAACATCAGAGAGGAAAGAAATAGAAATATAATATATTAATACATGACATAAACCCAGAGTCAGAGGTGGCATTTCATTTCATGTCAGTGGGAAAGCGGACCGTTTAGCTGACCTGAACCATCACTTTTTTATCCCAAATAAATCCTTTTCAGTCCAGGAAAAGAGAATCCTACTGTATTTTTAACCGAGCTCTTTTCCTCTTTGTTTTTTAAAGGCGGTTAATCAGATTGTGTCCATAGGGGAAGAGATAGTGACTAACTGTCTCTCTCCCATGTGATATCTCTATTGTAAAGTGAGCGAGTGCAGTGCGGGGATAAGAGCTTCATTTTGAACTATGCATGAGAGCCCAGCCAGAGAACAGCAAATGTTCGGCCTGTTTCTGAGCAGCTTTTGGCATAAATTGAAAGTAGCCCGCTGAGTGTAATTCTTTCATGCATTTACTTAGCATTAGCCTGAATTAGCCACCGAGCCATTAGCTGCAGCAGGATCAGCGGGGCAGCAGTGCAGGTCTGTGTGCTGTGCTGAGAGCAATGACGGCGCCTGTAATAGCAGGGACTCCCCATGGGAAGGATGTGCTCTTGGCACACCTGTCAGACATTATTTACCCTTACAGGCTCCCAGTCGCCTGCAAATTATCCCATGCTGGTGGTCTACTGTCAGGGTTATTGCAGTGCTCCCTGCACAGTGCACATTGTCCTTCGAAAACCTGCACAAACATAGCCTCACTCCGACAAAATAAATGTGTTGCAGTCATTAAAGGATTGTGCTGCTGTAGTAGTAGTAGTGTGGGACTAACAATGGCTAAAGCAGACAGAATAAACCCCCAAGTTGGAGCTCCAAAGAGCTTAACCCCCCCGATCTGCCTGGGACTAAGTTATTAAAAGGTCATTATTGCCGTCTCCCTGCAGATTCCAAGACTGAAACAATGAGAGAGTGTTTCAGTTTGAGGATCTTTCCCTCTCTGCCTCTCCTTAAAGAATGTGATTATGGCAGCAAAAAAAAATTCCTGCTTCTACAGTTTAAGCAAAGTGCAGCAAGTCAAGCATGATTTTTAATGTTGGCTATATCTGTGTTTCTGTAGAGCATATTTAACAGATGATACTTTAATGCATTTACTTAGCGTGGCAGAGGCAGGCACAGCACAACACAGCAGCTTGAAACAATGAGTGAGATAAGTAGAAATATTTTATTGTAGATGATTTTCCAAATGGCTCTTATGTTTCAGTGCAGAGGCACGTGAGCGCAGTCAGGCTGTTACTGAGCTGTTATTTGTTTAGAGGGCTGTTGTGACATTTTGAGGAAGTGGCTTTTCTTGTTTGACCAGGACTCTGCTCGTGTGACAGCATGGGGGATGGAGATGCAGAGCAGAGCTGTAAATCCTCAGAACTGCGCTCTGTGGAGGAGGATTTGGGGTGTTTGGGCAGAAAACTGACTCATCTCCATCGCTCAGTGACCGAGGAAAAATAAATCTTTTCCCCTACTCTCTGCCTTTTTTTCTCTGCCTCTCTTAAAGAGCACATAAACCCATAAACTGACTCATTATCACTGCAGTGGCTGGCTTGGCCCACTGCTGCAGTTTTCTAACTCAGACAAACAATTTGAGTGTTTGTGTGTGTGAATGAAGGGTTCTTCATGTGGCTCAACATTCAGTATGTACATGTATGATGTGACGTAGAAATTAACATTTACCCGTCACTGTAACATGGTCTAGAGGATAGTGTGACATTTAGGCAAAACATATGTTCCAAAAGCAACAGCAAATACAGAAGGGTGTGTTTAGCTTAGCTTAGCATAAAGACTGCAGACGGTGGAGGGGGGGTTGTTAACCCTGCTCTATCTGTAGTTAAGACAAATACACCTGCCAGTCTCTCTAAAGCTGACCTACTTACACAGTGTAACTTGTTTGTTTAATCACCACCGTTGTCAAACTGTAAGAGATGGTGCTATTTTAATAATAACTGCTCAGATGTTTGAACTCAAGGTAGTATTCGTCGAGGCAGATGACAAAGATAAAAAACTGGATTCCTGCATTCAGGTTGACACAATGTTGCTGTGTCAGTCGTCGCAGCTCCGTGAAGCTCCGCCTGACCAGGGTCCAGACTCATTTCCTGTTATTAGAGATTTAAAGTGTTTCCCTGAAAATTCTGACTGAGTCAGTGAAGGAAGGAGAGTGAAAAGAGAAAAAAACAAGAGCCTGTAGGCAAATGCAACAAAGTAAACATAGAGATAAATCTTTAAATGTGTATATCATATACTCTGTTTTTGTTACTGTTATAAATTCAAGATTGCTCACAAGAACAGAATTTCTTTTGTTAAAAGAAACAAACGAACTAATCTCAGAAAACAGCTGATCTCTGTGTTTTTAGCTGAGACTGCTGAAGAAAGAGTGAATGTTGTATTTGTATTTGTCAGTAAGTAAATACACCACCCATGTTAATGTGGGAACATGTCACCGCGTGCCACAGTGCACCTCAGTGACATGTTTTTAATGACTTTAAGATAACAATGGAAGAAGGAGATTGTTTTGACTTTTCCCAACACAGTCAGTGCTTGTTTGCAAAACCAATTTAGGGGGATTGTTTATCTTTATTAAGTGAAACTTAACTTATAAAGGAAAACTTGTTCCTTTAGTTTGTCTGAAAAAAAACTCCAAACCTCCAAACCTACATTAATTTTAATGGACACTTTCCTGTTTGAAACTGGTATATTAGTCTTCCAGCGTGACCTGGTCCTCTGCTCCAACACCTTGTGACCTCTTTCTGCTTTTCATCTTCAGATCTATCCAGACCCGGAGCTGGAGCAGCAGATCCTGGCGCTGCCCATCCGCTGCATCCACAGTGAGGAGGGCTGTCGCTGGACCGGCCAGATGAAGCAGCTGCAGGTGAGAAGCTTCGATATCGTCCCTCACTTTCCCTTTATCTGTTTCTCACACGTGTTTTCTTTTGTTATCTCTGCTGCCTCACCAAACATCTCCTCCTGATACCTGTCGCCATCCTCCCTCACCTCTTGTTTTCTGGTAGCAGCCTGACTGAGCGCCCAACAGGAGGGTGTTTGTGTGTGTGTGGGTGTGTGTGTGTGTGTGTGTGTGTGTGTGTGTATGTGTATGTGTCTGAGTCTAATTCCTCTCTGTTGTCGTGTCTCCCTCAGAGCCACTTCTCCACCTGCGCCTTCAATGTGATACCTTGCCCCAATCGTTGCTCCGTCAAGCTGACGCGTCGCGACTTGCCCGACCACCTGCAGCACGACTGCCCCAAGCGCAAGGTCAAGTGCGAGTTTTGTGGCAGCGAGTTCACTGGTGAAGCCTATGAGGTAAACAACAACCCCCAAACCGGTTTTTATTTCTTATTTTTTCCTGTTGGAACACAGCGGGAGCTTGACATAAACAACCCTGAGTGACACCACATAATTTCCAGCCGTATATGAAAGACGACTTTATGAAAGGCAGCAGGCGAGATGAATGTGGTGTGTCACTGCCTTCAGAGCGTGTTGGTCTGTTTTAAAATAACACGTGTGTTGGCAGATGGAGAGAAGCTTTGACTGGGTCTTTCATACTGAATGTGTTTTCGTCAGTAAGCCGGCCGAAAGACCTCAGAGTCTCCTCACTAACACCTCTGTCATTTCTACCATGTTGCCCCCTTCTCTGTTTATTCTGGCCCACATGGTCCCTGCTCCGCACACAGTCACAGGAGCCTTAATTCACCTTTTGGCTCTTGCATTGAAAGTATACACTCATATTTACGACAGTGCATAGTTTTTTACCTTTTAACACAAATGATACATGAGTAAGAATGCAAATACAGATTAATATCCAACACTACAAAAAATACTCAAGATGACATCTCCAAAATCCAAAGATATTGAATTCAATGTAAAAACAAGAGAAAAAACACAGTTGCTTGCATTGGGGACACTTCAGCAAGAAAATTTGTGGTGGTTTTGCAAGGAGAAAACTGGCTTTAATCATTAAGTAATAAACTAAATAGCTACGGTTTTATTTTGAGATGATCAGTTATTGGACATTTAATGGCCAATATTTTGTTTGTTTTGTCTTGTACATTTACTTATCTATGGTACTGAAGTGCAGTTTTGAGGTACTTGTACTTTACCTGAGTATTTTCATTTTGTATTACACTTCTACTCCACTACATTTTGTAGGCGACTATTGTAACTTATTACTGCACTTTTACAGTAATTATTAATCTCTCATATAATGACTTTAGAGCCAAACTCTTAATTGTAAAATGTATTCTCTTTCTATCCCAGAACCACCAGGGTGTGTGTCCTCAGGAGAGTGTTTACTGTGAGAACAAATGTGGGGCGAGGATGATGCGTCGCCTGCTGTCCCAACACGGCATGGCTGAGTGTCCCAAGCGCACGCAGCCCTGCAAGTACTGTGGCAAGGAGTTCGTCTTTGACACAATCCAGGTGTGTTTCACACAACTTTAACCCCAGAATGGATCATTGTACTGATGCAAGTAAATGTCAGTTTATATGTGGTACCATGGAGCCAGTTCAGCGACAAGAATATTTCCTCTCACAGGGGGTATCTTGGTGTCTCTCTGCTGTAGCAGCAGGATTATTTTGCTGTCTGGTGTTTTAAATTAAAGCTCTTGTCTCTGTGCACATCTGGACAGGGGTTGAGTAGACAGTGTCACTCTTCCTTTTCCCACATTTAAGGCCAAGAATTAATCATTTAAACTTTTTTTGTTTTTGTTCTTTCAATCAATGTAATAAATCTAAACTTCAGTTTATTTTAATTTAAGGGAAGGAAAGGCAGGAAATATTAAAGATGACTTTAACAATTAAACAATTATCAATTTTTTTAAATTAACTGTCCACCTATTTAAGCTTTACAAATTTCCTACCATTCAGTTATTGAGTAGACCTATTTTATTACATTGATTGCAGGGTTGTGTTTATGCAATGATTCACTGGGCTTTTGTGTTTGTTTTCGGCTGCGTGGTCTCACTCTGTGGCCTTAGGCTCTATAATGAATTGTTTTCTATTTTTTCTGGTCTATTTTTGCTGCCTCGTTTTTAATACCACACGTTTGCTTTTGAAACTTCCAAGGACATTTTTCCCCTGTGCAGCTATTAATTTGCGACCCCACTGTGCAGCGTGTGTTCTTATCACTCAAGCTGTCGGTCGGCATCACACATATTAACATTAACCCTGATTTCCCTGCAGAACCACCAGTACCACTGCCCTCGGTTTCCTGTCCAGTGCCCAAACCAGTGTGGCACACCCAATATTGCTCGAGAGGATCTGGCTAACCATGTGAAGGACAACTGCGGCAGTGCGCTCGTTCTGTGCCCCTTCAAAGACGCCGGTTGCAAACACAGGGTAAGACTGACCCACGTCATTTAGACTTAAAACTGCATTACAGCCTCTGAAGGAACCTTTCTGACAATACATGCTAATCAGCTTGTTTACATGCTTCGTTTATTTATATTTCCTTCATGCCCATGCTCACTGTGTCATAAGTTATGATTTAATGAATGTACAGTACTGTCCCTGTAGGGTCTATTTTAATGAGAGCAACACGTCTATATTTTGACAGCGCATTTCTGTCTATTTTTAAAATTGATGTCAATTTAAGAAAAGATGGAGACGCTCGAGGTAAAGCAGCAGATGAGCATCATCCTCTGTGCTGTCGGCTCCACGCTCTGCTGAGATTGCAAAGCATCTGAAAAGCTTGATGTGTAACATTTACAGATAGCCTGATGCAAAGCAGAGAGCATGTCTTCATAGCAGAATAGTGACCATTAAATATAACAGTCCAAATGCCCCCATTTTCATGTTCAGTGTATGACAGCAGACTCATAAATAGAAGCTGATCTGAGGTCGACTTACCAGTTAATAGTGATACATTGGGGATGTATGAACGGAAAAGCACTCCCAACTGAACTTTTTACAGAAATATATACACATTTAAATCACCACTTCCTGTTCTGCCCAAATGTAAAATCAAAGGTAATGAGCAAAAAAAATGAAGGTGTAGATACTTTGAAGCTTGATTTTCAGACAGTATTGACAACAAACAGCCAAAAGACATTTTAGATTTTTGTGAATATCTTAGTCATCTTTTTTCACTACCAACTTCACATTCATAGAGTTTTTTCATTTTATGCAAACCTCCATTTAATAAAAATCAAATCATGCACTATGGCTTAATGCAATCCCAATTTTGTTTTTCTATTATTAAAATGTCTCTTTCCTCTCCAAGTATAATTCCTCCAGTACGATAAAACGATTTTTTAATTAGATCCTGCTTTATTATTTGATTAATGTAGGTGCAAGTTAAAATTTAATGATGTTTTTTTTCTACTTTGGGGGCAGTTGAACTTACAGACATATGGGAAATATTGATGATCATAGAAAACAATACAACACAACCTAAACAATTCAGATGCTCTACATAAACAATTAAAATTAAGAGTAAGAGTAGTTTTGTGTTATTTTATACAGCTGTGAAGGGATCAAATCTGTATGTATTCAGCATGCAGAAGCTTCTGCTGAAAACATTTCTTTGCTGTGTCTCTTGCAGTGCCCAAAACTGGCTATTGGCCGCCACCTGGAAGACACCACTAAGTCTCACCTGACTATGATGTGTAATCTTGTTGGGCGTCAGCGACAGGAGATTCTGGAGCTCCGGAGGGAGATGGAGGAGCTGTCTGTCAGTCACGACGGCGTTCTCATCTGGAAGCTCAATGACTACTCCCGCAAACTCCAGGAGGCTAAACTCCGAAGCAACCATGAGTTCTTCAGCCCACCCTTCTACACCCACCGCTATGGCTACAAGCTTCAGGTATCGGCCTTCCTCAATGGTAACGGCAGCGGCGAGGGTTCCCATCTTTCTGTTTACATCCGTGTGCTGCCTGGAGAGTACGACAGCCTGCTGGAGTGGCCCTTCTCCTACAAGGTGACTTTCTCCATCCTGGACCAGAGTGATCCATCGCTTTCCAAACCCCAGCATATCACTGAGACCTTCAACCCTGACCCCAACTGGAAGAACTTCCAGAAGCCCTGCAGCAGCCGCAACTCGCTGGACGAGAGCACCCTGGGCTTCGGCTACCCCAAGTTTATCTCTCACGAGGAGATAAAGAAGAGGAATTACATCCGAGACAACTGCATCTTCATCAAGGCTTCTATAGAGATCCCCCAGAAGATAATGGCTTAAGATCGGACCTTTGTTTTCTTTTCTTTAAAGGAGAAGGATAGGTTTAAGACTACAACTGACACTTAACCTTGAAAACTTCTACACACTTACCCTTTAGATACTTTCTGCCCTGACAGCCTCTTCACCACAGAGCTTGAAGCAAGTCTGTATGGCTGTATGAGCTGACTCGGAGTACCTTGATATATCACAGAGGAGAAAGTGTTTGGTCTGCAGAACCATCACTCTCTGGTGTTTTTTTTTTTTTAATTTGTATTTTTTATTTTTTATTTTGTATTTGTTTGCTGACCTTTTATCACAGTCAAAGACAAAAAGCCTTGGAAATCAAACAGTGCCTAGAGAGTTTATCTTAAGTTATATTTTTGTTGTTATTTCCGCTGTATAGATGTTAAAGATTATTGAAAAGGTATAAACATAGGGGTAAAGTGCTTCACTAAGCCTCGGCACTTAGAGTAAGAGAAAGTTGGTCAGAGATATCCCATCGGATTGATCTAAATACGAGAGAGCTCAGCAGACTCAAGCTCAAGCCCAACTGCCTTTTGTTTACATGCTCATATACTATTGATCCCTTAACAAACACAGAGCCCTTGGAAAGAGACTACCTGTGAGGTTTATGTACACACAAGAATCAAATCAATGTTTTTAAGTCAGCAACCTGCAGGTTCAAACTTGGTGATGTTGCATTTTAAAGGAATAGTTTTAGTTCAGTTAACTGAAAAAAATCATTGCCCTCTCACATCTAAGGCTCAATAAACATCTACAAAAAACAGCTGGTCATCTTATCTCAGAACAAAGACTAGAAAGACTACCCACCAGCAAATACAGCTAGTATTTACTGGTTGGTAATTACACTTTGAACATAGTAATTAAAAGTTTTTAGTTTCTCTGTTTAATCTTTACAAAAACCAAAGTGTAAAAATGACAATTTGCTGTTTTAGAGATGTTTATATAACTGGCTATTTCTTCACTGCAATGTTCTGGAGTATCACTGGTTGCGAGGCATATCAAAAACAAAAAACAAAAAAAATACTGATTAAAAACAAGAGTCATAAAGTTTGGGTTATTGAGCTTCTTTTGGACTGAGCCAGGCTAACTCTTTTCTTTTGATTTTAGTCTCTTTGCTATGGCTAAGCTAACTGTCCTCTTACAGTAAATTCACATTCAAAAGAATTGTTTTATATCGAAGAAACTGAATTATTTGCTTTCTAACCAAGATTTAGATGAGAGGGAGGTACCACTCAAGTCTGCTCAGTAATCCCAAAGCTGAAGCTAGCAAACTGGTTGAGTTTTGAAGCTAAAGGTAAATATTTAGGCCATATAGGCCAAGGTAAATTTTTTCTGGTGGTGACTTAATATGTAGAGGATTTGTGTGGTATTTTGGAAAACAAAATTCAATTACTTTCTCACAAAGAGTCTGATAAGAAGATTAATAGCATGCATGTCTGTGCTGTAATCGTGAAGCTACAGCTAGCAGTTCGTTATGCTAGGCTAAGCTAACTTGCAGCTGGTTACGACCACGCAGAAGGACACATGAATGGTACCAGTCTTCTCATCTGACCAGCAGCAGAAAGGAAAGTTCGTTTATTCCCCAAATATCCCTCTGTTGCTTTACTTTTGAGCTTTTGAAACTTCACCAATAACACTGAAGTTGCAGGTCTGTCTCCTCTCGTTAAATGCTCCCTTTGCAGGAACTGTCTTTGGCTTGTGTCTGTCAGTAGTTCGATACAGTCGTAAAAGGCTTCAGGAGCGTGCAGATGTACCAAACACACTATATGTTGACTCTATGAGGGATTGAGTCTATGAGTTCACTAACGGGGGAAAAAAGCACCTTTTGTCAGTCTTTAGATGAGCAGAGCAGACAAAGAAGGCAGTTGTCTGAGTACACGCCGATTAATAGTGAAGGAAAAGCCATGTGGCCTTTTTATACAGTATGTCTTCGCATGAGGGTTTTAGGGGTGAGCAGGGCAACATTAACACATGCATGCTTCATGTGCTACCACCTGGACCACATTTTTGTACTGTAACCTGTATTCTTGAAATCCTTTCCCGTTAATGGCTACTTTGTCTCTTTATGTTGGACCATTTGAAAGTTGGCAAATTGTCAAAAAATAATGGATTTTTTTTTATATATAAGTTTTTTGGTTTTGTTTTATATACAGAAAATGTGAACGCTGTTGGTAATATTCCCTATAAAGACAATGAACACCTGGCTGTGAAGTGTATTGTTATCCATAGCCCGGGCATGGACGGTGTACTGAAAGATGATTCAGGACAAAGTCTTGGTAATTGTGTGGATGTGTCTGGAAAACTGACTACACCTTTGTTATTATCGTTGTCACTGGACTCAGCTTAAGCTTGGCACACGACGTGGCAATGAGGAAGAAATGGAAGTCCGCAGCCCTGTGCGATACACCCATCTCCATCACAGCACCATCAGAGGGTGGGGGACTTTGATGATACAGTACACTCATGATGTATGTGAATACTAATGTAAAAACGCAGAAGCACATTCTGTCTTTTTATTATTATAATGGAAAAATTCATGATGATTTCTTGTCATAATACCAGTTAATATTTTACAGTGATTTAAAGAAGTGAAAGATAAAACTTTTTTGTAAGATTCTGTATTTTTTAAAAATACTTAGCTGTTTTATACAAACACCTTTCGTTGGAGAGTCGGGGTTGACTATACTTGGGAATTTTCAGACCCTTTCGTCTCTTGGACATTTGGATAAATTTGTTTGTACTTGTGGTTTGAGCCTCACATACTCTGTCTGTATTATTTTCTCTTAAAAGTATTTATTTTAAGGAGCCATCATGTGAGTTTGCACAGATGGTACAAATGTTTTAATATGTTGATTGATGAGTGCTTGTCAATTTCTTAATTGAAATAAAATACCATATATTATAGTTGCTTTACCAAGAGATATTTTGTGCAGCACAGACTCTGAAGCAACCTGTACTGGCTTTTTTAAAATCTTCTGACTTTTTAATAACAAAACATGAATTCAAACAGCACTGACATCATTTGTAAATCTAATCTGGGAAAAAAATCACCCACCATTCTGCATAAATGTGTGTTTCAGGGGTTTGCTTTTAAAAAGTGGTAAAAGTCAAAGCAGCACACCATGAGACAACTTAAAGCTTCATCCCCATAATAGGTCAAGTTCCATAAAGACTGGATCCTACACTTCCCATGATGTATTTTGCAAGTAATTTGTTAGATCCTCCCTGCCTGATAAATGAACATCTTTCCATTTTCACTCTCCAAAAAAAATTGAATCTGAACTGTTCTCAGTAAAGTTTTGCTGTAACTTTCTTCATCAACAGCCCCAAGCCATCTAAATGTCCTGTTGGCATTTTAGATGAATCAACGCTTAACATGGCAGGCTAACATTGGTTAAAATCAATCCAGCACAGTGCCGATTTGTTTGGCCAGTCAACAGATAAAACAGGAGAAAATAACCTGATGATAGTGAGCATAACTCTGTTACATCCCAACCTTGTATCCAAGTCAAGTCTCTGTTACAACAAGCTCTTCAAGAAGCCCCAAAGTCAAAGCTAATTGACTTATACTTAAAAGAAAGGAACCATCTTAAACATTTACCTCTCTCAACTAAATATTTACACTCAGCTCAGAGAGGTAGAGTATCTGAATTATTTATTTGTTTGCCTTCCTTAAAAGTTGACTTAGGGGAAATTCTTGTCCCTTGTGCTGCCCTCTCCGCTCATTATACTCAGATTTGTTGCGTGCAGAGGGTTTGTGCTGTTTAGTGAATATTTAAAGTGAAAAAAAAGGCATTGTTTCCAACTTGGACAATCCACAGTAGCCAGTTTTATTTCCATTTCAACACCTACTCAGTGATCTAGGTTAGAGGTGAAAGCAGTTTCTGTCCTGCCTCTTCTGTAGCCTTTGCTTCAATGCTGCCCGAGATGGAGAAAAGCAAAGGAGCAGAGGAAAGGGGGCAGACGAAGTGAGGCAGACACCAGCCCTGCTTTGAAGCCATGCCAGGAGTTTGCATTAGCTTGCAGTTTGGATAATGTTTAGTGCAGAAGGATTTAGGGGAGAGGAAAATGAGCTTTCACTGAGAGGTCCCTCAGGAGGAGAGTCCTGCTTTTCACTTACTGTACAATAGCTGGCCAAAGTCTTTCCAAAATGTATAATCTTGACTCTCTCAGTCTATTTGTTTCTCTTTAGAATGAAGACAGCATCTGTTTTAGAAATAGAACTTGACTTTTCTTTGCTTCTGTCCAACCTTTTTTAGGATATTGCCAATATCCTTGAAAAAAAAAATGCTGCACGAGTGAACTTATTTTTCATTCAGGATGGCTGTTTTTAAGTTTGGCCTCAGTGAGAGGGATCATTCATTAATTTCAGGGAGGGGTGCTCTGGTATGGACAGTCCCCTTGGTCTCTCCTCTAACAAATACATAAAGTTCATAGCTAAAGTTGGAGAGACTTCCTGACAGCCTCAGACTTTCCTGGCACGTGGTGAACAACCAACATCCCTGTGCTGCTTCAGGGCGACGCAGAGTGAAAAATAGTAACAGCTAATTACATGTTAGCAAGCTCCATGTTTCCCATACGGAGCGCCGTCACGTGCAGCTCTGCATACAGCGCTGCCCTTTGGCTTTGCTTTGTTTCAAATGACCCTCCACTCGCTCGGTGAATGATTTGCAGGTACACCCACGTTTTCATACACCGCGCACACATCAGTGCCATTCCTGCTTGGTGAGTTCACTCAACCTTTGGTCAACGTATGCTGAAAGTCAGATGCCAGCTGGGTAAAAAGAAGGGGAGGAGGAGAGGGTGGGGAAGGCGGGAGAAAGGCCCAGCCCATGAGGCTTTCCTACTGCCATAAAAAATAACACATCAAAGAGCAGTTGTGGTTTGTGAAGCGGTGCCATGCTGTCGTCCCTCATACTAAGGTTAAACAATTCTGCCTCACACAGCAGGAACTGAACGGGGGTGGTACGAGTGTGTGTGAGCGAGCTGTTGAATGTGTGTCCTACAGCAGAGAAAAACTCTCAGGAGTGCTCACTGCCTTGGCATTGACCTTAGAAACAAAAATGCCTTTACTTCAGGTCCTGATGGTTGAAAGCTCTGGGAAAACCATTTTCATATTAAAATATGTAATATGACTACATTTGGGTCATATATTTTGAGGAGTTGTGTTTTTACGTCATCCTAAATATTTCCAAGAATGTTCAAATTTAGAGGGATCTGTAATTTCTTTTTAAAAATAAGACATCTGGGGTAACACTAGTCAGAGAGTGAAGAGGAAAATCTGCAAATGTGACTAAACTTAATGTGAATAAAATTTAAATACATTACTTTATCTCCTGAACATTTCTGCCCGAGCCGGTGGGCTGAAATGGTCAACAACTTCTCAACAGTGACTGAGCTTATCTGAAAGATGCTGAGACTCACAATCACCTTGTGAAGTACTTTCACCATCTCGCACTTTCTGTTCTGGATTATCCAAAATCTAATCACCTATTACTCACCGGCAGCTCCACCTCGCCCATCCCTCCAAACCAAAAGGTAGTTTAGCTGTGAGTCATTGATAAAACTCCACTTATCTGCAATCAAACAGCACAGCTGCAAAGGTGTAAAATGACTGTACACAACTATTGTGACGTAAGCAGAGTGTGTGCCTGACACGCATTGCGTGTCTGCATCGTTAAAAAACATTGCCAACATTCAGCTGAGACCCTACCTACGTATGAGTCATTTCATGAAATGAAAGGCCTGTTTGATGCTCTGACTGTGAAACATTTACGACAGCGGTAGATGTTTTTTCCACGTAAGAGTTTATAATTATGTTTATGCTTAGTTTCTCTCAACACTCCCACTGATATCTTTTAGCACCTTCCTCTTGGATTACACAGAGTTGTAGACAACAGATATTTGTAATAAGGGTCTCTGAACACACTGACCGAGCTGGTTTCTCTGATGCAACAGCTGGACTGCACAGAAAAAAAAAGAAAAAAAAATGCAAAAATACAGCTGACAATTTATTATGTGGGAAGAGAAAGAGAGCCTCTGCCGTGTATTGATTTATGCATACCATCTGATGTTCATCCATCCAGGGAGTGATTGATAGTTTTCATCTCTTTTTAAAACCAGTCGAGTAAGACCAGAAGCACTGACCTGAGGCCAGGGGTCAGTCAGACCTGCTGTGGCTACCTGCCAGCAGTCACTGCTGTCCAGCCTGGATCAATACTGGCCTGGATTACTGGAAATACACACTGGCCCTGGGGAAAGAACCTGGTGGCGTTGAAAAGCCAAACACTTGTCCAAAAAAAATCTCTGTTAAATTGCAATAAATGTATTTAGTTTTACTGAACAGGGTTATTGGGGCAGAGTGAGTCAAAACCACACATGTAACAGATAAAGTATACAGCCTTTTTTTGTTGTTACGGAGAAAAATTTGCTGTGTTGCTGTTTCATTATTTCTCACTTAATTTCAAAACATTTTACTCATCATGTCGTTGGTTTCTCACATGTTCAACATGAAACTAGTTACAAAAGACATAAAAAGTGCTGATAAAACCCAGAAAATGATTTAGCAATGTTTCACTTCCAGTTTCCCCGAATCAGTGGGTTTCTTGATCAGGGTTTTTTGATTAGATGTCTGAAATAAGGTCTTTAGAAAACACAAGCTTCAACAATTTTACATTTTGCCCTACAGATTAACATACATGACTAAATACTCAACTAGTGGTTTTTAAAAAGATTTTCTGTGTATTAAAAAAAAAGGTTGCCAACAAGCTGCCAAATGGAACAACAGAGAATGCCCTGAGAGAAAACATTATTATGCCAAAAACGGTAACTAATTTACTCTGTAGTCCTTTGTTACAGCCTTGTTGTGTTCATTCTAACATTCTTCCAAACTATTCTAACTCAAACTTTCCAACTTATCGACTTGTTAAGTTTTAATGTGTGTATAGTGTAATGTTACAGGAAGCTTAGTGATGGTGACGCTAAATTCATTTGAAAGAAACCTAAACTTTTGTTCACCTTAGAGCGAATTTTCAGCAATAATCCAAAAGTCAACAGTAAAATCCCACTGAACAGCCTGCAGAGGCTTTTCAGACTCAACTCTGCTCATGGTTTGTATTTTAAGTAGTTCCCAAAAGACACACTGCAACAACAGCCAGTATTTGACACCTCTGTGAGGATTCTCCGACAGCTCTGATGCAAACATCCAGAGAGGTGTGAGAGTCTGTCAGACCCTGTTTGTACGCTGCGAGAGAGAAAAGTGTGTTTTTCAGATGAGATTCCTTGAAATCTGTTGCCTCCTGAACACTACACAGCCTGTCAGGTAACTGTAATGTGTGTGTTTGTTGTAAGTTTGCAAGTTAATGAAGCCCAGAGGCCAAAATAGCGAAAATTTCTTCAAAGTGGCTCTCTTTAACAAAAAGTATTTATCTGGATCTCTAATGAGCCTGATCTTTAAATCCCTGATGTCCAGATAAAACATTTTTCTCTGACTACTTGTGTAATTTAGCAGACTATCAGTACAATCACATCAAGACAAAATTGTTTGTGAGAAAATAGCAGGACAAAGGTCAAACATTTACCCCTTGCATTGTGGTGCATTCAGTGTCACCATTGCATTAGATGAGAGTGTGGGAACTTCTTTTTTTCCCCCACTGTGTTTACATCTGAGAATAAAGCTCACTCCCAAGGTTTGGCATTTTAATAAGCGCCTTCTCAGATAAAACAGTGCATGTTTAACTTTCATGGTCATGTGTGCAGTGTGTACGCAGAACGTTTGCGGTTCGAGCCGGTGAACCTAAAAGGGACCTTCAGTGACCGCTGCTTACATGAGTCGACATTCATGATGACAAATCCTCCCAGCAGCGTGTGAACCTCTGGAGGCTCACATCGTCCACATCAAGACCTTAGATGAAGAATGTCACTGTGACTGTGCTGTGTGTCCCTGTGGCTCGTTGTCCTTTACATTGTTCTCCCAAATCCCCTGCTACTCAAGCAGGTCTTCAATATCTGTCATGTCAAAGTAAAAAGGAAACAGGAAACCCCCCTCTGTTTATAACTCTACCTAAACTCAGTCAGTATTAAGTGTATTTTGTAATTTTTACAGTCATCTTATTTTAAGTGGGAAAGAGCGATTGTAGCAGAGTTTTTGGTAGTCGGGCAATTGGATTTAGAGGTATTATTTGGCTGTTAGTCGCCAATTAATCTCACCTGCATGTCTCTGGACCGTAAAAAGACACTGGAGCACATGGAGGAACCAGCACAGACACAGGGAGAACACGTAACACAGAAACACACAGAAAAGCCTGATTCAAACCCAGAGCTTTGTTGCTGTGAAGTGACACTGCTGACCACAGCAACAGCATGCTAACTTCCCTTTAACATTTAAAACAACACAGCTTCAAATAGATAAACTACATAAGTGATATTAATTCTCTGTAAGTGCTTGATGTGATAAGGTCACCATAGCAACTTTATAAGGTGGTTATAATAAAATGGGCCCACAAGTTGTATATTCTGCAGCTTATTATTGAAAAGCTACAGCAGTGTTGTGTGTGTAGATAGTATTGCTGTGGTTAATTAGCATAAACCACTGAGCTTCCTTGGAATAAAGTTGAGCCTCTATTTCCCTTTAATCGAAGGAGTCACAAGGCCAGTTTTTAGTAACTTCTCTTTCATTTAAAAATTAAAACTGACTCAAACAAAACCTCACTGCTTTAACAGACATCCGTTTTCTTTGTTATTTGCTTCAGTCCAATTATTAGTGATGTACCACATGAGCACTAAAGTGGAGTTCATAGGAAAAATAATACAAATTTTCCCAGAAATTTAACTAAAACTTGTTCATCACTAAGAATTAAAATTAGTTTAATCTTGGATTTAACCATTGCCACCCAAGAATCCTCTCACTACTAAACACAGTGTTGTGCTAGGCTCCCTTTGGCCCCAAGTCCTGCAGATAATCTTAACTCCTGCCTTCAGCCTTTAAGTAATGGCTTTCTGTGGTTCTAACCATGTAACCCATAATCTGGCCGTATGGTAAAAGGCCACATGGCAGATGCATGAGCAGTGCAAAAGACTTTAAAATCTCCTGAGTCCAAACCAAAATAGAGATTTTATGGTCTTTCGCCTATTTTTATCTCCCATTTTCTAAAGTTCAGCTGTAGTTTTGTAAGATAACTAGTAGGTATCAGATAGCTTATACTGACATATAAAGTTATTTTTGAACATGATGAAGCTGCTGTCTTACACAGCCATTCATGCTAAAACTCTTATCCCACTAATGAGGCTTTTATCTCATAAGGCAATTAAAGTCATGTACCATAATGCTAATAACTCAGAGCCGTCTGTGTTCAGTTTACATGTGTGCACGCAGGTGAAGTTTTGGTACATCCCACATTTGCTTTGTGTATTGATTTCAATAATAACGATGAAGTTTGTTTATTTTTTTTAAGTTTATTCCTTTTAAATTTGGCAAATGTGAGTAATAGATGTATCTTTCACCATGTTAAATAAAATAACAAATAAAGAAATAGATTAAAAATAAATGTTAGACACAGAAATATAAACAATAACTTTAAAATGTATTTAACATTTTTATCAGAAAACATAATCTGCTTTGATCAGAGCTGTCCATTTATTTGAATGGGTTTAATTAAATGTAATTTTAATTTTGATTTGTTATGCTTGTTTTCATTCTAATTACTCTCAATGTTTAAACTTTGTTCTATAAAGTTGTTTTTTTTTTTATTGGTGTTTCACCAACAATTAAAGACTGCTGATTGAAAAATTAAAAAGAAAATATTATAATGCAAAGATCTCAAATCTTTCTTAAACTGTGCTAGCACAACAACAAAACTGAGAGAAATTATTTCAAACTTGATATCAGTAAGATGAATTAAAAAGCTAGTTTTAAGAGTGTATTTCACAGGTCTTAGGAAACTTATTGTTGCCTTGACAAAGACAAAAAATTCACAGCCTGCACTTAGAAATGGTCAACAAAAATTTTAAGTATCAATGATTTGAAGTAAAATAGCTAAAACCTGCATGTGCGCTTGTTTTTGTTCTATAAAGACGGCTTTTTATATATATATATAATGTAAGATAAACACCAAAAAACTCTCTAGTTTTTAATGACTTAAATAGATTATGTTGTTAATACTCGGGCATCGTTGCAAATGCGCAGCAGGTTGCGTCCAGTCGGCGGTATTATTCAGTGTTGGATTCATGGAGTAATGCCCTGCAGTAGCGATGTCACACTCCTGTTGACTGTCAGGCCCAGTTTAATCCTATTACAACCACTTCCATCATCACCAAGATATCAAGATTAAATTTCCTGTGTCAACAGCGATTATACTGGGAGGGCAATGGGATTGCTGAAGCACCCAGATGGGCTGAAGCAACTGAAAGTGATCAGTAATGAAGTAAGTATAGATTATATTGTTCACCACTGGCTTGGGATGCTGCACGAGCTGCCCTGTATGCTACAAAAGCCGTTCAGTTATTCTTTTGAGGAAATAAATCAAATCCATCTGATATTTTAGTTGCATCCCAAGACTACAAAAAGATCTTTTTTGTTCATCTTTTCTTGGGAAAAAGGGGAAATCCAGAGAAAAGACAGGAAAATGTTGACCAGATGGTCCAGCAAAGATTATCCTCTAAAACATGCAGTCTCTCTGAGCCCCCAGTGGCGACTCTGCTGTTTCAAAGAAGTACAGTGAGAGACACAGACACATATGCAGCTCTGTGACAACAGGTCTCTCCACTGGGGGTCTGGATGTTTAGTATCACTCTCTTTATTTGTTCCTGTGTACAGACATGTGTTTGCTTTTGCATGGTCAGGGAAGGGTTACTCAAATAAGTGTGGTTTGTCTTTTGACCCAGCTGCATTGAAACACACGGCACCACCCACACTTGTCTTGAGCTGTATTCCCACATCTGTGCTGTGGCTCAAATATCACCGCTTCCCCCACAAGCATCTGCTATAGGCAGAGGACGCTGCCTTGCACAAGCCTCTGCTTTCAGATTGTCTCATGTCTTACTCATTTGTAGTCGCCACCCTTAACCTCTGAGATAACCTCAGCTACTAATGTGAAATATGTACTCTTGAACCCTGGTTTTTTAAGTAAAAGGTCTTCTAAAGAGCACGATAAAGTATGTGAAACATGCACAATCCCCCTTCTCTGCCAGATGAGGATTTACCTCAGCCTGAGCAGCAGGAACGGTCAGTTTCACTTCACCGGTGGGTGTTATTTTGGCCATCTGATGAAGACAGAGAGGACGGTGTGAGGAGTGTCAGTGAGCAGAGGTAGAGTGGAGCCGTTGCCACGGTGAACGTGCTCCGTTCCACTAAGCTTGTCTCTGATTGGCTGCAGCCTTGGCTGAGGGAAGGAAATTCTGCCAATTGGAAACAATTGATGTTTTGTTGCCGGGCCAAGCTGTCCTGACACAAAGCTCGCATTTATTGGCAACAAGATTGCTCCTCAGGTTTGAAAAGGTGACACTTAAAAAAAGGGCTCACAAACAAGATCATTTGTGCTGCTGTTAAAATATACTTTTTATTTTTCATTTTTATACAAAGTGACAAACAAATATCAGTAGTGGAAATAAGTAATTTGATCTTTAACTTGAGAAAAAGTATTAATACCTAAATGTAAAAATCTATTAAAAGCAAAAATCCTGCATTCAAAACTATGTACTCAAGTAAATGTAGGTTCTTAATATTTTATGACACTGTTTCAGTGATGTGGGAAAATATTTTATAATCTCAGTTATTGGTAAATACCAAACATAAGCCGAACATGATTTTACAGTTTTCACAAGTTCACTATGAAAGATACAAAGTTCCTATAAATCCCACCAAAGTATCAACATGAAAGCATGATCCTCTTTCTTTAAACAACACACGTTCATAACAGAGATATATTAGTAGCCTGCAATCAGTTTCACTTAAATTTAACAAGAACTCGCTTAAATTCAAACTCGATTTTTATTTCACATCTTTCGCCTACATATATTATATTGGCCTCTTGCAAACACAAGTAGGTGTCGAACAGAACAGTGAGTGTGACATTTTTTCAAAACAATTCTTTCAGTCAGTCACACATGCCGCAGTCCATTGTTTATTCTGTGTAGATAACCTGTAATGTACATCCCTTATCTCTGGTGCAACGGTGTACAAACAATCACGCATGAGTCATTTTAAAAAATCAGCACAGCAGGAGCAGAGCCTGGTTCTTCACTGTTAAAACCTGGCATCTGCATCACCCACAGCGCAAACCTAAATGACCACAGAATGATCAAAAATGTGGGTGTGTTACGCTACTAGCAGCTAGTGTAGCCTCAACCAGCCAGACTCAAGCAGAGATAAATTGCAGGCTACAGAGGTCTGATAAGCTCACTTCTTCCTAACTCCACAACTTCATTTTTTTTCCTTTTTTTTTTTTTAAACCTGCAGTCTAAAGCCCTAACCAAGGCTGACTCACATGACATTGCTTAAGGCAATTTGACAAATCACATAGCTCCCACTGGATCCAAAAAAAAGGCTTTTAACATATACACAGTATTTACCTTCATTTTATTTCTATAGAACCAAATCACAACAAGAGTTATATAAAGATAAGATGGGGAGTTATATTCCCTCAGACCTGTAAACAGACTTTGATGTGTGAAATTGGTTTAGTTCCCGTGGGTAGTACTCAGAGCTGCATTCAAAAAAACTTCAAACTTCTGCATGGAATTCATGTTTGGTGTAAAGCCTGTGTAGCATCAAAACCCCTGAGATAAGCAGAGAATGCTTGTAAGTATAAATATTTTCATAAGTGTACACTGTTGCAGATTTAATAAGTTGCTGATCTCATTTATTTCCTATGAAATGACAAATTACCCTCAAATCCAGCTAAATGTATCAAGCAAAGCTTAGAACTGTACTTCTTAGGCTTGTACTGCGCAAGATATAGGAATTATTCACATATTTTATTAAATCTGAGCCGTTCATACAAACAGATCCACCCTGCTTTTATTAAAATCACATCCTTCTGTGATTTCAGGCTGTTTGAAGCTGTGGGACATGAACTTTCTGAACTTGGTGCAAAAGATGAAAAACAATGAGCTCAGAACTCTGTGGAGGTTTCTGTCCCTTCAAAGTTTTCTTACTTTTTTTATTACCCTCTTTATAACTTGGGTGTAAAGGAGGAAAACATATTTTTGAAGATTCTTTTTTCTGTTTTGCAATGTAAAACTAGCAAAACCAATAATTAAAGCTTCTGGGTGTAACTTTAAATTAAATCTTTGTAGCTTCTGTTCTCACTTAGAACATGTTGCACAATCAAAAGGACGAATACAGAGCCACTCCCCAGATTTCTCCATGTGTTACTTAAGAGGAATCTGGTGTGAATCTTAGCGACTGTGTCAGTGGAAACTTATGCACGTGTGCTATAATGCAAGGTGGAAGTATGTCCTGATGTCATTCATTAGACGTGCATCTCAGACAGCCAGGCAGTAATTGTCAGCTGCACACGAGTAATTGAATTAGGCGGGCGTGCCTAAACAATTGGCTCTAATTGCATTACTCTTTTAGACCATGACAACTATTGTCAGACTGAAATTTGCCCCCTCCGCACAGCTAATTGCATATGTAAATCAACAATATTTGGCCCCTAACAAGAGCGGAGAGTTAATGCGATGAAGATATTCTTCCATTGAGGTTTTGATTTACAGCAGGACTGGCAGGCGTCCACTGGTGGAGGCTGAACCAGACCACAGGGATCTGTTCAACTTTGTTTGATTACGGCACACATCACTCTATCAGTCTGAAGAGATGAATTTATTTGCTCTGTTCTGAGAACTGGATGAAAACTCTAAGAGAAGGAAGGAGGGTCAGAAAAGAAAGAGGGTATTGTCATCTTTCTTTTTGCTAAAGGGAGGGTCTTATGTTGTACTAATCAGGAGCACTACTTAGGCAGTAATTAGTTAGTTTGTCCAGACAGTGTGTTGGTCCACCACTTTGCTGTATAGTTTTTAATCTTTGACAAAAAAAATGTGACACATTTTGTCATAGTTCACACTTTCAAAGGCTATTTTTGTTAAGTTTAAGAGTTATTTTATCATGAAAAATGAGCTTTCAAATTCACTTTCAATGTGCGTTATATATTGCTGTTCTGTTAGATATAAAGCAGGGTGTACATTCTTTAATTAAATAAGGAGAGTTTAGCTTAAATATGCGTTTGGTAACCAAATGACAAGAAAAGTGAAAGAGATGAGAGTTTTTAGTGATTAGACCCCATCATCATGTCCTAATTTTACACAGGCAGCTGTAAAAGAAGCTGGAGATGAAAGTCCCTGATGGAGTCCAGACATTGATAGAGTAGAGAACAGGTTAGCTCACCTGAAGGACCTATCAGACTGCTGGTGAAACTGAAGGTGAAAGGGTGGAGGTGTGTCATGCCGTCACACCAAAATGAAAACTAAGGGCAATGGATAAAAGAAAAGTTTTGATAGCAACGGGATGATTTCGCTCAAAGAGGTTGTGTTGAGTCTAACTGCTTAAAATGAAGTTGGCCTCCTTTAGCTAAATGAGTTAAACCCATTGATTTATTATTTTGGGGGAACAGTGTTTCAGTCAAGAGAAAAAAGCCCCCCTACCTCCCCAAATAATTTCTATACCGTCCCTTAAAAGCTCAGACTTCTCAAAGTGAATTATGTGTCACACAGGGTGGTGTAGAGAGCGTTGAGGACGACGGGGCAGAGGAGGAGGAGGAGGAGGAGGAGGAGGAGGAGGAGGAGGAGGAGGAGGTCACGTTTCAACTTCCCTACAGCGGTCTCTCCTCCCTCTCAGTCCTGCTGAGTTTCCCTCATCTTCTTCCTCTGGGTGTGTTGAGCAGTCCTTTACAGAGAGAGACAGATCACATCTGGAGCCGCAGCCATGGGGCCAAACACGGCGCCAGCCAACACCACAGAAACACACACACAGAAACACACACTCAAGCCCTCAGTGTCCCAAAATGTTGTTGTGCGGTGGCACAAAAGGGTTTATTGCTCACACTTAACTCATCATACATGCATACAGGAGCTCAGAAGTAGGTGTACCGCTGTTTCAGCAATGCAAGGAACAGTTCTCACTTGGCTCGACAAAGCAGGAGAAGAGTTACTCTACTTTAAAAATCCCTCCCACTGAAGTGCCCTTAAAAGCTTCTTAAATTAATCCTGAGAAATTAACATAAGCAGATACCATTCCTTTCTCACTGAGGCAGGGCAGACCCTCATGCATGTTAATTGTTCACAGCTTCTATAATCCAGTCTTCCACATGTGGGACCTGATCCAGTCTGCCTGTTTCTGATTAAGACGCAGCCACGTGGGATGAGACATGCTGAGAGAAGGATCTGCGGTACATTTTTCTGGGTTTGCTGAATCCCAAACTTTTGTCTGAACGGCCGGCTGAAACTTCTCTGTCATGGTCAGAGTTGTGATTATTCCTAATTTTCCCAGCTGAATGAAAATGATACATGCCAAATACAGCTGGATAATTACATCTGTGGAAAAGGCAGGCAAGAGAGAGCGTGGATCGAGATTGGTTGATTACTTCTTTTTTAGGGAGAATATTCTGACCATACACCACTGAAAAAAACAAAAAACTGTACTTTCATATGAATCCATTGTTTAGGGAATGTCTGTCTATATTTGTGCCACTTTGTGAGAATAAAAATAAAAAGTGCGAGGGAGGAAAATGTTTGGTATGATGGGTAAAGCATACTTGCCCTGATGTCCGTGTCCACACGCTATGTTATTACTATATTTTTAAGAGCAAATACTGTAAAAACAATCACTCAAAAATGTTTTATGTAATGTAATGTAATGTAATGTAATACATATATATACAATATATATAATATATAATGACTTTAGAATTCCCTTTCTTTAAATCTTATTAGTCAAAATACCAAACGCTAACATATGTTATTGTGTGCATGTTAACGCAGTGTTATGATTGTTCAGTGGCTGTAAATTAGCTTTTCAATAACAAGGGTTGTTGTGAGACTATTGTTTCAAGATTGACCTTTTTGCATCAACATGTGAAATATTACAAGAAGCCATATCCACCTTAAAAGAGGCAAACATTTCAATCACTGAGAATAAATTTAACAGACAAGAATGCAATGCTACAAAAAGGGTGTATTTTGAAAAACACAGCACGTGTATTTCAAACCAACCTGTTTTCCTAAAAAACTAAAATCTATAATCTCACTCATCTGAATTTCCATCCATACGTTTATCTCTGTTGCTATTGATCTCTTTGCCTAAAACCATTGACTTGCAATTGTTCAAGCAGTGATTTTGTTTTTTTTATGTTACTCTGCAAAGTTCATGTTGAGAAATGAAGGGAATTACTAAGACAGATAGTATGTAAGAAAAATAATAAACAAATGAGGATGACCAAATCCATACTTGCGTTCTTCTTCCTTGTGAGCTCAGCCAGCTCCATTTACCAGGAATGACTTCCCAATGAAGTTGAGAGCTCAAACACAGATAGTTAAAAAATCTTTGAGTTAAATAATTGTATATCACAAGATTTACAACATGTATGCAGAAAAAAGCTGCAGAAATTAATTTAACTGAAATGTCTAAGGAAATATGGTACTCTACTTTAAAACATACAACAATCAAGTTTATCCAGACTTTTTCAATTAAAACCCCTAAATATGGTCTTAAATTTTAAACACTTACCATTCAAGGTGCTATATGTAAAATTTTAGCACAAATTACAGTAAAGCTCCTATATAAAGGTCATGTTAGTATCCACAGGGTTGATGTCTAGTTTAAACTGTGTTATGAAAGTATAAGCGTGTTTGGCACCGTAATGAATGTTGACTGAAAGACATAAAACTGTTCCCATAACGTGAGTTGAACCCAAGCTGCCTCGATGAACACCAGGAATCCCAACCACTATACCATAAGGGACCTGTACTTTATAAACACTGCGTTTTATACTGCGACCCATCAATTAAAATTGGGTCAGATGGTTTAAAGCGGTTTTTACAACATTTTTTAGCCACACTCCACTGTCGTGAGAGCTGAAGTGAGGAATTATTTTGTAAGTCCTGCCAACATATTGACACTTAGCACCTTTCAAAATACTTTTTGAGGGGAATTATAACTTATATAATGTGGAAGTTAGGGAAAATATATCTTAAATTTTTATTATTAGGAGCTGTGTGCTTAAAAACTCAGGTTGTCTGCATCTTCTGGAATGTGTGGTTGTGGTTTGTTAGAGTAACTATCATTAGTTTTATGTTCAAAAGCTGCAAAACTCTGATTGGTGCACAGAAATATATGACATCACTTCCAACTCAGCACTCATGCATAGTAAGAAACTGATAGAATAAAAACTGAATAATAAGCTGGAAAATAGTTTTTTCTGGAGGAGGCCTCTGAATATGCAAACGTTTGATGCCTGGGCTGTGGCCCCTGTGGTCTCCTGCTTTATGGCCCCTGGCTGTAGCCTGCATGCTGGAGTAGATCAGGCTGCAGCTCCTGAGGAGTTTGAATGATGGAAGCTGAAGAATATGATCATTAAGCAGAGCTGTTGTATATTGATGGGTCACTAGGGAGCCCTCCATCACTGACAAGGCCGTCCACCATGCTTCCAGTCTCAATCTAGTGTCGGGTTTCAAGCACATGGAGTGCATTAGCTATATGTGACACTCTAGCAGGGCGACGTGCACCACGCCCCGACTACGCAGTGACTGGTTTGTCCTGCTTTGTTTTCTCTATAAACACTATGTACATTTAAGACTTGTTGTTGCAGTATGGTGCCCATTTACTGCTGCTGAGACCAGTGTTGTAAAGCAGTCTGAGGAATGTTGCTGGAATTTGGCACCCATTGTGGAGGAGAAGGGGATTTTTTAAAAGGAAACCATTGGCTTATTTGTGTGATGTTTCATTTTTTTCACCTTCATATTAATGTAGTTTACTTGTCTTTTTGTTTCATATTACCCAAACACAAACAGTTGCTTATTTATTAATTAATTTTTACTAATCCAGCCAATATGAAGTAACATTAGTGTTAGTTTGAAGTTGTGTGTCTGGACAACAAACCAATGTTAATCTAGTAGTTATTCTCTTTATTTTATAATTTATCAATGAAGTTATACAGTAATAGGCAAAAAAATAATATGAATGGCTTCATATCAGTTTTTAGGGCTTAAATATAAATATATAGAGCTTTAATAGTGATTAAATAAGTACCAATATTAATATTTATTCTGATCAACATAGTAAATAACCTTTTTGTTTATAGACATGAAATAAGAAAAAACATATGTAGAATGTAAATGTTGTGTGGTATCTTTGAACTTTTATTGATTGAACTTGATTATTGATTATTTTTATTGACTCAGGTAATATTGTGTTTGAAACATATTACTCCTACGTATACTAAAGTTTGGCAACTTTCTGAATAAAATGTGGGCAAAAATTGAGAGAAATTCCAGTTTTTCAATGTGTGAAAACTGCTGTTACTTAATGCAAGTAGTACTTGACCAGTGATACAAACACTTCTAAATAAAATTATAGCTTTATCTTTCAGATAAAGTTGCTTTTGGGGCAACATAGTTTATTACTCTGACATCTTTTCCTTCCTGAAAAGTTAAGCTTTGGTTAGCTGAAATGCAAACAGAAATGTGTGTGGTGTGATCCATCTAAAGGGAAATGTATCAGAGGCGGAGCTGCAGCGACCCAGTGTTTGTTTTGCTCAAGGACACTTCAGAAATCCTGCACGGCTTCGTTTAGCTTGTACATAGATTGTGAACTGACTTAGTGTTTGGACTGCACTCAACATTCCTGCTTTTTTTATATACTGTAGTGACTCCAGCTTTCTTTGTGTCATTGTAAAAGCTGCTCAACATGAATCACACATTCCATTTACATAGACGCAGCCTTTTACAGCTGGGGGAAGAGTAAAACATTAAACCATGTCCAACAGCCCAACAGCTCAGGGACTTTCAGCCTGCATCATGAATCACTAATGATAAACCACCCAAATCATTTATTAGCAAAACATCAGTGAACTTCTCCCTGTCAGAGAATACCTGGCTGCAGTCCCAAAGCCCAGACACAATGGACCTGAAACTGCACAGGGCTCTCCCACTTCTTATCGCAACAAATTTTTGAAGTCACATCTGATAAAACACGAGTTTTGTGAAACTCCCAGGAAGAAACAGGGGAAGTAATGAAGCTGTGGTGGTCAGTGAGTGTGTCAGGAGACAACACTGAAACGTATGGTGTCCAATTTCAAGCTGCACTCAGGTCGCCTTTTAGCACACTGAACTCTTTGCCTGCTTGGGTTAAAATCAGTGAGCTGTTGTACAAAAGTAAACAGCACAAGCAGCTTTCCAAACATTTTGAAGGGTCAGTTCACCCAAGTTACAAACTAAAAAAAGATGTTTCCTCATTCAGGCTACTTCATGTCGTAATACAGAGAGTTTGGGTTTTCTTTGCCAGGTTCTTGAAATTTCCTGATATTTTTTACGTCCACACTGACAGAGATACTGCTTTGGTGAAATTTATAGCTATTGATTATTTTTGCTGCAGTTTTGGTATTTTGGGGAAATACAAATTTACATTAACTAATAAATATTGTTAGATATGTGTATATTTGCTTTCTTGGCAGGAGTTGGAGGAGTAAATTTATTCCACTGTCATGTTTAAATAGTGTATTGGAAGCAACCAGTGAGCCTAACTTAGCACAAAGACTTGCAACAGGGCGAGGCAGCTGGCTCTGTCCAAAGGTAACAAACTCTTCCTGCACATCTTAAGCTCAATAATTAACATATATTTTTTGGATATAATACAATATCTAATGTGCAGAAATAACACATTGGGGGTTTTTGTGACCGAATGTTTCTGGTTCAGTGTCCTCCTAGAATTTGCACATGCACATTATTTGCTGTTAAACATTAACAATAGAAGTAAGTACATAAACAAATTCATAAAAATTTATCATCTCATAGTTGTTTTTTCATCACTTCGTCAACAGTTGTGACAACATGGATAGGATAAGGCAGCTTCAACTGATTACTTAGTTTAATGAAAACTGCTAACACAAGTTAAAAATGGGCAGGTTACATGAGGTATTTTCAGGTTAACATTAGCACAAGAAAACAGCTTGGTTGACAGGATGTGCCAAGTTAAGCAAGTTCATATTCAATTAAAGTAGGCTACATATTTATTTTAAACCACCTTACAACAGCCCCAAGCCTTTGAATCCTGTTCTGTTTTGTAGTTATCAAAGGAATATCTCTTTGTGACATCTGCAGGAAGTTTAAGAGCTAAAATAGCATATTGAATGTGATTTTTTTAAAATATACATTATATCCTCTGCAGCAAACATTTGATACATTCACTAACAGTTCAAAGAAATAATTTAAAAATTTCTTCAGTTTGAGAGGACTGCAGAAACCTGAAAATGTCAGCAGGAGAAAGACTTCAGACAAAAAGCCAGGAAATGGTGTGTTTTAATCCGGTTGTGTAGTAAACAGCTGAATCACACATTAAGTCGGCTCTGCTTGCCTATTCATAAAAGTTGCCACACTCCATTGCTTTAATACCAAGCCAGACTAACCAGGTGGTAAAAGAAAAACATGGGAGTTGTATCAATTTCATCATCTAACTCTCATCAAGACAAAAAATAAGCTTTGCGTTTTGCTACATGTCTTGTACTAATAAAATAACATTTATTTAAAACCAGGACGAATTATTTTAGATGTTCCTTTTGAATTACATTTATACTTAGATCAGTTTTTTTTTTATCTTACTACTCCTGCAGTCTCAGCTCAAGGGCTGTAATGGAGTGTCAAACCATATGAGCAAAATTTTATCTGATCATTTACAAAAAATACGCAATGAAACCTGGGCTGATTCATTCACAGTGAAGAGCAAAATGCAGCACAGAAGAAGCCTGATTACAACCAGGATGCATGTCTTTAAAAATCAGAAGTAAGGACAGAAATGAGGTGATGAACACTGAAAAGAAGTTTTTACTTTCTCCAGCATCCCAAAAAAATAAAAATGTGTCTTTTCCTATCACCCCTCTCCTCCACGTCTCCATGCTGCATACGTAATTACAGGCTTGGCTCAGTAAAGCCCACTGAAAATAGATAATGATGTGTTATCTCAGTCACTGAGGCTGTACAGTACGCAACCCTGCCAGTCCCCTGAAAACAGCATCAGTGAGGAAGTCTCACATTTCCATCATGTTCCTTTAGACACAGCTACGCTCTGCTCTGGTAATATTAGCATCGACTTCTCCAGTCTGTAACAGTGTCACAGTGACAGGATGTACATGTGAACGAGGGCGCAGCTAATACTGTCAGGCGTGGGATCTTTGAAACGTGCTCATGAGTGACTCAGAGATGGTTATCTTTGGAAAGCAAACATCTCAAGTTCAGTCTTCTGAAACAGTGAGTCTTGTGTGGAGTGAGGGTTTTAAAAGGGTCAGTTCGACCCTCCACATGAAGGAGCAAAGTTCTCACATCCCGCCGATAGTTTTGGATTTATTTGTGTCTGGGATTTCTTCCTCCGCCATGGAAAGAAACAGACTCTCACCTGAGGAGTTCACAGCACTGGAATGGGCTTTTAACATTTAATTCTATATTAACTTGTCTTTTTTTTCAGAAACAGCGTCCGGTTACTCTCAATAATCCACATGAAAAAAGATATATCAAGTAAATTTTAACATTCAGCACTGTGAGAACCACAAACTGGGTATAGCGGCAAAAAATCTCAGACACATTATCTAAACCTCAGCAGAAAAAAAACAGTAAGCCAAAATCCACTGGAGGTATGTGTTAAAATATGAGCGTTTAAGATTTTATATGAATTTATCAGCAATCAGAAATACAGTTTGTCATTTTTTAAAAATAAACTCAGATTATGAGTGTTTAGTTTTGTGACTAATGGTGATTTCTCTTTCTTTTTCTACATAGTGCGGGTACCTGTTGAACTGGAAGGCGAGCTGCTGCATATAATAATAAGTATGGGTACAAATAAAGCTGAATTGAACTGAGTCATCTCATTAAGCAGAAAATGTAAAGTGAAGTTGTGTAAAGCATGAGTGTAAACTACTATGTGGTTTAAAGAATGTAAAAGTAAGTCAGTGTCATATTGGAGAGAAAGAAGAACAGCATTAACTGCTTTGACCGTTCCTCCAAAATGTTTAAGTGACTAAGCAGAAGTTACTGCAAATCATTTGGACATCGCTGTTCATTCCCACCTTTCAGGTTGGGAGTCAATGTTATTTTTTTTTAAGCATGACCTCAACTGTTTCCAAACCTTACCATACCTTAATCCATTGACCTTTTCCCAAACCTGTGCCGAAACATAACCAACCCTTGACCATCGTGTTGTCACATAACACACATATTTATTTATTTATTTTAATTTTATATTTTATACTGTGATATGTAACAGTTTTTGAAAGCACTGACAAATTATGTCAAAGGGCTGATACAAGTAACATATTAGAAAACCAGGCAAGTTTAACTAAATCTGACCAGAGTTAAACCACAGATATGGAAACTAAAAAAAAAAACATTAAGGTGCAAACATCAAGTCCTGGCAATCAGGTCAGACTGGAAGAACACTTGAATTGATCTTATTAAACTTTAAATAGAGTTTATAATAGTATAATAAATAAAAGTTTTAGTTTTCAGTCTGATACGCTGAAAGTTTATAAAAAGTCAAGGCTTCATCCTTAAGTTTTAAGTGTCACGACATAAACTGTCCCACTGCAGACACCTTTAATTCATACGGAATTCGAGTTTCAGTCTCTTGCGACAACCACAAATTGAAACTGTCTCACAATGCATTCACAGTCTTCTTACAAAGTATTAAAAAAGGACCTCCTCTTGCAGATACATTACACGACTTAGACACAAGTCTACACATGAAAAGGACATCCTCTCGAGCTCAAACAAAGAACCCACTGTAAGACTATCTAAAGTGAGCAATGGGAGGAGATGGGTGAGAGACGCCTGCTCTCATACGCTGAGCGACTCGCTGGTCAAACAAGTAAGTAATATGTCAAAAGGTGGTGAGAAATTAGAGCGATAACATTGTAATGGCCTTGAGTGGGTATCAATCTGAGTCCGCTGAGCCTTTTGAGACAGCTGAGGATGAAGGAGCTGAGGTTGGAAGGTCATGAACTGTCTTTATGAGCTTTGTGGTGACAGATTAAATAAAGATAAATGATAGGTAGAAGGGGTGACTCACTCCTTTGCCTGTGATTCAATGCATCCTCTGTCACAGTCATCAAAACAGAGATGGATATAGTTAATACATGGAAAGCTCTCAGCTGGTGAGAAGCAGCAGGCAGAGACAGAGCGGAAACCAGCGAAGGGGGAGGATGAAGAGCAGAAACCTAAGCTGTTGGTTTGATTTGCAGATGGACACAGTCCTGTCCTCTGACTGGCAGGGAGGGCCGTGACCTTTGACCTCAGCTGGATGCCTATTCTTGTAGGGGGTTGTCTCCTCGCTGCTGGTGTGCTGCTGTTTGACAACAGCAGGAAAAAAAACTCTTCCATCAGGGGAAACATCCATATGTCCTCTGAACCCCCTCCTGAACGGGGAACACCTCACATCTTCATCTGCCAGTATTGATTCTGTTCAAATAGGTTTACATCATGTGTCAGATGTGAATGAGATTCACGTGATGGCGGTCCAGAGGCGGTCCTCTGCTGAATAACACACTTCACAGAGAGATTCACATGAGCTGTTTGTTCCTGTAATCTGTAGGAGAAATATTGAACAACAGGGATGGGATTGAGGAGATAATGCCGTAATCCCCACCTGCAATTTGAAAATCCACTAGATTCTGAGTAATCCTGGTTATGTGGAGTATCAGGTTCATATAATCATAATAAAGCATTGCATTCTCCTATATGTTTAATCTATGTAGCACAATATCTCTGTATACATGTACATAAAGACAAGTCTTACTGTCTTGTTTCTCCACTGATCATTCTTTATTTGTTTTTTTGTGTCAACTTTCATTCTTTTTAGTTTTCTTTTGTTTGTTTGTTTTTTTTGTCATGCAGCAGTTATGGAAAAATTTATGAAACTTTTAATCATATTGCATTTGTGTTTCTGGCCCCTTGGTAAAGGTATTCACTTTGTGAGGGAAATTTCTGGCTCTCTAGCTGCTGAATGTTACAACAGGTTCACCAGATAGTCAACAATTTTCTCTAAGATTCATACAGAAACTCAGTGTAGACCACATGCAACTCATTATTTATTTGTTTTATTTTCTGCTCTGTATTTAAACTTTTGGTTGCTGCTGCTGACCATGGTAAATGTGAGTAGAAAGTCAGAGTCTCTATTTTAGAGGAGGTCGTATCATATCCACTACAGATATTGCATGAAAAAGAAAACTAAATAATGATAAAACAATTTGTGAACATCGATACAATTCTCCATTTATATTGTTATATTGTTATATTGGGCTGAACGTTATGTTTTGCTTATAGCTAGCTCAGTTAGCTTAATGTGTGTTGCAGTGGCAGCTTCTGTGCATCCATTGAGAAACTTCAAGAGGGCTGTGATGTTGATTTATCAGAGTGATGATGCAGATGAGTAATTATTAACATCATTGTTACTATCATATTGTTTTAAGTCAGATAAGTCAGATAAGTGATTCCCACACTCACCCTGTCCCCACCTCAGTGTGTGTTTTGGTAATCTCCTGGTGAGATTCATGAGGACCTGAAGCTTAAGTGCGAAGCGTCGCCTCACATGCACTCAGGCAAAGTGCAGCAGCTCTTGCTGAAAAGCATCACTGGTCATGTCAACAGCAGAGAGTGCGGACATGTTTTAAAAACAAGCTTTCACACAGAAACCCACTTCTTTCATGTGAGCAGCCGTCAGCCTGCCTTGTGTGTTTTGCAAAAATACTTTTCCTCTCTGCACTTATATCACCAGCCTCCAGTGTTAAATAATTGAAGTGGACACATTTTGGCACGTAGTTATGTGGTAAGAGAGTAGTTTTTTCTCCTCTAATACATTTAACCTGAGTGTTAAAGCATCAGTGGGAGTCTTCATGAATTAAACATTGTGCCATCAAAGCCCAGAGGGAGTGTTACCTTGCTATCCCCAGAGCAGAGGACCAGCTCCATCTGTCTGCACAAGAGTCTTAAAACTTTAAAGTCAGACTTTGTGCTTTAGTTAGTTGCATCATCTTTCCGACTTTAGTATTTATAACTCGCTGTGGAGCATCCTGAGGCTGATTAGAAACATTAGGCTTTATGAGCAGCTTCAGCACTTCTTCCCCCTGATTAATGCAGATCAGCACTTACAGTACATTACACAAAGTAACTTTTGGCACTTTTTTTTCTCTCTTTGTTCTTGCAGAGAGTCTGCAAGAACGAGTGTGCTGTGGTGGAGGTGCCCCTGGTGGTCCTGACATTATGGGCCCTTCAGCTTTTCCTAATGACTGAAGAGAAGGAACAAACAAGAGAGGACCCAGCTGCCTGAACCAGGAGAGCTCTGTCAACACACTGGTAATATGTCAGTGTCACGTGATACCTGAGGAGCCGGCACACAGACGGTGTGGAAGGACAACAGGCAAAAAAAAAAACAAAACAGGAAAGAGAAGTCAAATATACAGATGGTTGTGGATATGGTTTCAGAATAAGCTATGTTATCTTTCTCATTATCTACTGGTCATGCTTTCTATAATAGTGTTAGTATACAAGAGACACATACATTAGTGCACCGTAATGCAAAAAAAAAAAATTCATGAACCTTTAAACTCAATAAATAGATAGGTAGACATCTGCTAGTCACAGCTGCTGTACACAAATGAGCTGCACTGTACAAAATAATAAATGTCAAATGTGAACTACAATAGAAGTTAAAAGTTAGCAGTAAGCAGTTGCGTACATACAAGAGAGACTTACAGAAAGGCATGAAAAATTAATGTATTTCTAGGTTGTTGTATGTTAAAAAGTCAAGGAGATGTATTGCATTATGCTAGAAATGACCAAAAAAAAATCAGAAAAATTTAAAAAAGAGTAATTGTCGGTCTAATCAGTGAGTCCAGTAAGCCTCCCATCCTCCCTGTGATTCTGGTTTTGTACATAAAAGTTCAGCAACATTCCATCAAAAATAAGCAGTGCACACAATAGACAGCTGTGCTGAGTCAAACATACGGCACCTTGAATTTGGTCACTATTTAACAACACATGTATGATATAATATCTAATCAGTTGAAGCGTGCAATATGACCCTGCTGATAAAACCAGAGAAACTCTTTTTTTCCTTCACTGCAACGACCTGACAGCTTTCTAACAATTCCACCATGTGCTGGAGCAGTTAAGGAGCTCTCAAGCGTTTCCTCTCTCTGCTTCAACAAAACCTGAAATCCAACTCTCACTTCCTGTTTGGACTCCAGCTCAGTTTACATGCTTCCTGTATAACTCAAAAGACTTCCCTAACATTGCACTGAATCTCTCAACAGTCTGCTTATCTGCACAGGCAGCACACAGTTGACACACATACAGGCTCAAGATTCATTTGTTTACACACACACACACACACATAAGGCACGTGCACATTCCCTCAGTAAAGCCTCTTGTGAATCATTACTGACACAAAACACTGGATTAGTAACTCAAAGCAATCATATCCACCCACATTGAACTGAAATTACTTCTCAGGATCTTTTGTTGATCATTGTCATACCATCAGGTCTCCTACTCCAGATAAAAAACAGATAAGATGTAATTAAAAATGTTCAGTTACAATCATGAACTCACAGCATTTTGATTTTACAAGCTGTGGTTACTGATTCATAGACTTATGTTTGCTCTGATTTTTGCTTCTCAGACTAAATTGAAGCCTTCCTTTACCTCCTTGGTTGGTTGCTGAAGTTGTCTGCAACTTTTGAGAACAACTCAAAAGTTGCAAAAACACCATCATCAAGCTGTTCTTGTTTAAAGAGTCACGGAAGGAAGTGTTCAAACTAATTATTGATAAAAGTTAATGCAGCAAAAGCCAAATAGAAAATTTACTGTTTAACTTTTTCCTGCTTTGCATCAACAGGAAATTCTTTTTTTTCCTTCTACTGGTTTGAAAATGAAAATCAAGACAGTGTATAAGGTATTACAACTGCACTTGTTGGCAATACTCCCGTACCTCCACTGCAGCAGTGTTTGCAGTTCTTGGTGGTCTTTGGGTTGTGACCCCCTGTGCTGCAGATAGACAGGTGCTGTAACTTTTCTCCCATCCTGCTGCATCTGCTGCAGACTGTCATCTGCAAATTTCAACAATTGCCTTATTCTGAAACCAAATAAAAGCAATTTTTTACAATACTTTAGTATAGAAGCAAATGTCTAGATGTGTAAGGGGCTTTCTACCAAAGTGATCTTTTTTAAAGAACTTTGCCTTTAATCTGAAGTGGACAGTAAAGTGAAAAAAGAGAGAGAAAGGAGGGGTTACATCCAAAATGTCCCTGGGACCCTCAAAAAGGGATCTTAACCATTAGCCCATCAGGGCCTAACCAAAGAAAGCATAATTTTTAAAGAAACAAGAAACCTCTAACATCAATATGGCCTTTTCATTCATTTTCAAATATACATTTTGAGTATTTCACACTATTTTTCTATTTTTCTCCATTGTCTTGCAGACCAACTGGTTTACACAGAGAGCTTAAACATAACTGACTAGCACCTTCTGTAATCATCCAGGCTAAAAGTAATTCAAGCTGTCACAAAGGAGGCTAAACTTAAGCTGGTTTAATCAGCAACATCCGCCATTTGAAATGAGCGTCTCCCCTCCTCTTCCTCATCAGTCCCTGTAGTTTCCTTATACAAAACAACAAAATCTTCATCATTAGATTGAACAGCAAAGGACGTAACTTGTGTGCCAAACAGCTCCCTCTTAATTTCAATAAGTCAATAGTTTGTGATTAATTCAGGATCCAATTAAATTTGGGTTCCACGAGCCTGAAGAGGGAGCAGGGAGGTGAGAAGAAGGCTGATGTTGTCTTTTTACTGTCAGGGCATAAAAATGCAGCTTCATGAGCTCCGTTTCAGAGACAAACAGAACGCCTGGAGGAGGCTGGAGGCCCATGATAACAGCAGAGCTTTCATCCTGTTCCATGTTAAATGCATGCATTGTGTTTGTAGACATTATTTTATCCCTTGACATTTATTGTATTTATGTATTTATACGTGTGGACTGGTAATATGTCTGGGAGAGAGAGAAACATACAGCGTAGTCAAGTTTGACATTTTCTCAAGCCTTCGGGCAGACACCTGTGTGTGAGCTGTTCATTCATGTAGCTGGTGAACTCTTTAAGAAGTGACTGTGCTTTAGCCAGAGAGTTCACAGGTCAGATTCATTCCTCCTTTTTACTTGTCTGTCTCTGGTGTCACATTCCCCTGAAACAGATACAGCTGACACAAAAGATGGACTTATTTCCTTGACACTTTTCTGCCACAGCTGCAGAGCTTCAGAAATAGCAGTCCCATTCACAACTGACACGCTGACGCCAAAGTGAAAATCACTGACTCACGGACACTCCCAACCTTTGAATCCCAGTGCTTTAAAATAACAAACTGCTTCTGAAATACACTGAGATGTTTTTTTACACATTTGTTCTTTTTATAATTAAGATCTAAAGCTAAAATTAGTTGCTGATGTAATATACAAGAGGTATATATAGAAAAGGGCATTATCACCTGTGGCAGCTTTTGCTCACATAACTTGTTTCCAGGGAAGTAGCACACATTAAACAACACTGCAGTAAGAATCTGCCCACCATCCTATTACAGTGAGTGGCATTATAATGACTCTGAGCATTGTGGAGGCAGCTGCACGGCTCCGCTGTCTCGGACACAGAGCAGGATGTATGTGCATGCCTGTACAGTCTCACTGTGATCAGCATCCTGGCTGCTGGAGATAAGGAACAGTGGCTGAGTGCCAGAGACTTCAGTCCAAAAAATCCACACCACCACCAACACCACTGCAAAGACAGGCGGGCAACCGTTATTATTCAACTCATTATTTCAGAGCAGCACCTGTGCTGTGTGCTGACAAACCTTACAGAAGACAAACATGCCTTGAATCAGCCATCCTGGTACCTGATGAGCCACCAGGAGCACATTAGGGCAGCTAGTAGCCCTGCTAATTTTAAAGACCTTATGATTTGATTTAAGGAAACATGCATAAAAACATACATTTATTTTGACCAGTGGTGGTTTAAAAAGATAGAGAAGGCATCTTCATTTTCTCCTACTGTACAAAGTGAAGCCAGATGAAGCACCCTGATACAGATGATGCCATCTTACGCTTGTGTTGTCGGTTGGAGCCGGAGTCTTTGCAGTGGAGTTTGGCTGATGCAGGCGTAGTATCAGTCAGCACCTGAACACAGTCAGTAAAACCTGGAGATATCAGAAATGTGTTCAGTCTGTTTCTCTGACATCATCCGGTTTACTTTATTTAAGGAAGATCATCTTCCACAGACTTCAAAACTGACTGACCTACAGTAAGAAATCCATCATAGTCAAGACGCCAAGGCTTAATTTGATTTTTGTCGTTTTCTCTGTTGGCTCTGTCTTGCTTCACCTGAGTTTTACATTTTGAATATATCACACTGAGCAGTCGCCTGACAGACTCTGGAAGAAAAAAGAATAATTCCTGGAAAAATCTCCTTACAAACTTTTTTTTTAGTATTTAAGGTATTTTGCCACGAGATGTTGGTTAATTGTCAGCTGGAATAGACAACACAAAGTTTTCCTATTAAAAAAAACAAACAATGAGTAACTAAACAATCTCTATGTACTTACACACAGTAAAAAGTTTGGAAACATGTAAACCAGGCACAGACTGCATGTTTCATTCCAAATATGACGTATTTTATTCTTTAAACAGGAGGTTTGTGAAACAAAAGAGGATGTTCGGATTATTTTTCAAAACAAACAGTATCTCTGTAAAGCATCTTTAGCACTTTATAACAGTCATCTTTACTGGTAGCTAAGACTATAATTTACATTTAATAACTACCATTCTTCTCCGATTGCTCTGGACCCTCAGCACATGGAAGCTTTAAGAAAAACAACATCCCACTCCTCATTTCAGCAACAACACTGTAGCATAAATCAGCTCCCGAACCCCTGAGTCAGGCAAAATACTCTCCATGTGGAAGTTGTACTATGTTGCATCAGCCAAGAGAGTGGGGAAAAATGTTTTTAACATGCAGAGAGGGCTCTGTGTGGCTGTGTGAGCCAGGGGCAGCTCTTCAGCCAGAGCTCCCTCTTTACGAGCCCACAGACACAACCACACTGGAACATGTGGTTTTGATCGGCTCACGTGCGAGGCCGAGGCCAGTTAAAGCACCAGTACACAATGATCGCTCACTATACTGCAGCAATGAGAACCACATGCCAGATCAAACCCAAGCATCCTGGTCGCAGTCCCTGTTTTCAGTCATGTCCTGTCTCATGGGATCGTTGTTCCCAAGCTTACAAACAATGGCTCTGTATTCATTCAAATTTTTCAGGCAGACTGTGGAGCCCCGAACAAACACGTCTCAATGAGAAACCGGATTATTGTGGTTGTTGCGTCGGAATTTCCTAATTTGTCTGCCATATTTTTTAGGATGTTTCTCCAACAGCACCACACCTTTGATCAATCAAGATATTAAGATGCTACTTAAGGTTAAATCAGCCTTGACCGTGTTTGTCTCTGAGAGCATTTTCATGCTGGCAATGCGAGATGAGACACGCTGAATTAAAATCCGACAGGCTCTGCAACCTTTTGCTCCTCACGCAACAACAAACATGATGAAATCACTGCTCACCTGTTTGCCAGACACCTGCCTCATGCAGGTTGTGAGGCCAAAAACTAGTCAAACCTGCAAGAACTGATTTCTTTTTTGGCCACTTCAGGAGAGCAGAAACTAACTATGAAGACATATTATCTCTTTTTAAAAAACTATGGTGAAATATTTGCTGGCAAACAGTTTCTTATTCGCCCTCCTTCTGCTCTGTTTATTGTCTCTAGCAACTCCTGAGGAAAAAAATTGTCCTCTTTAACTGCTAGATAGTCCACTATGTTTTCCAGCTTGTCACTAATTTTTGCTGTCTGTCATTTGATGCTGAGCAGGCAGTGTACAGTATATCTTGGGCATTTTTTGTGATGGAAACTTAGCTATGAGAGCAGTGAGAGTAAATAAAAAGGCAACATAACCAGACAGCAAATACTCACAATAAAGCTCCGTAAAGCTGAAGAAAGCTCCAGATTCAGGTGAGAATTCTTGGTAGGTTTGTTTGACAGACACAGAGCTGATTCTCCATGTTTCAAGTCTTTATGCCGAGCTCACTGGCTGCTGGCTGTGGCCATGTATTTAACAGACAGAAACGGAAGTGGTATCAATTTTCTAATCTAATTTAATTTTCCATCAGTAAGTAAATTAACTTATTTTTGAAAAATACCAAACTCGTGTTTGCCAACAAAAATTAGATAATCTTCCATTTTCCTTTTTTTTTAAATTTCAAAATAATGTGAATGTGGCTTTAGGCATTGAGAACTCTTTTTGTACTCAGTGAATACCTAATGATTTATTACTACATGATTGATTATACTTATCATCATTTTCATTAATATCATGAATATGAAATGTATTATTCTCATTCTTGAGAAACACACAACAATGCTGTCCAACATCTCAGTAACAAAATTCCCTGTTAAGATTTCAGTCACTGGTCTCGTCTGACTTATCACACCCTCTTACTAACCGCCCCTCTGGGGCAGACCAGTAAATTTACCCCATTTGCCCCTGTCTGGGCTGTGATGTCTGGCTGTTTGGTGTCATTACGCTGCCTCTACTGACCATGAGCAGATTGTTTTAATGGCCCGCTTTGTACTCACATGAACTGTGGGGAAAAAACCTTCAAATTCCCCCAGCCAACAGCTGGCTAATCCCCCCGCAGTGATCTGGACACCCAGACTGAGGTTAGTGATATGTGTTTCTGCTGTGTAGTAGAAAGTGGCAAAGCTGACGGGTCGTAACCCTAAACTGGTAACTGTGTGGGAAGACTGGTGATGTCTGAGCAACACGCATGTGTCTTTATCTCTCTGTCTCTTTCTCTCTCTGTGTGTCTCTTTCGTGCTGTTGTCACTGCATTCCTGCTCTGACCCTGACAGCCATTCACTGCTCACTTCCACACACATCCACTTCTAAAGAGCAGGTGACAACCAAAAATACTTTCACTGTGTTGACGAGCTGCATATCACTGTGAGAGGAGAATAAAGTGATGACGTGACACATATTTAACCACCTAGAAGAAGGAAGACATTATAGATTAATGTGAGGCTGTCTGTGGTCTCCAATGAGGTCACCCAGTCACGCTATGAGGATATTATTCTTCTCATAGAGGCTGCAGCTTGAGGGCTTAAGGCCATTTATGCTCCAGCTACAACAGATCAGCCTTTTATAAAAAACTTTCTACATTGTCCCGCGTGACCCCTCACTGTTATTTTTGTCCATTCTTTCAAACGCCACCATAGATAATGCACAATGCGCGTCATCATTCTTCCCGCAGATTAAGCCGTGGGGGATATTATATTTGGGAGCCCTCCTCAATGCACCGAGACCCAGGCAGGCTGATTGGGCTGCAGGGAGCAGGACTAAAGCAACAGGCCTTTGGTGTCTCTCTGGGGCACTACTGAGAGAGCCCGAGTGTGGAAACCATCAAGGCTCCGGCAGCTGATGTGCTTTGACAGTGTTGTGGTAGATCCGCTCTGCCGTAAGAGGTACATAGGAAACACGGTGTGGTTCACACGGGGAGCTCTTTTTCCATCCACAGCTCGGCCTCAGTGGGGTACATCGTCAGTGTGCTTGTATCTGTGACTGTTTGTGTGTGAGTGTGTGTGTGTGTGTATCTGTGAATCTGTGAGTGTGTGCGATAAGGCAACACATCTGCATTTGTCTCTTGTCTCAGCTTAACCAACATTAAACTCCTCTGCTCTGACTCTGTCCTTATTATTCCTGCGTTAATGTAAACAAGTACTGAATTTTGAGTTACGTGTACTTTATGAGTGTCTACATTTTATAATACTGTACCCTTTTACTGTACTTTACATGACAGCTATAGCGAAGTGTAGTATTATACAATACCATACTTAGTCAAAGATTAAGTATTTTTCAACCTTTTGAATTGTGACGAACAACAGCAAAACATCAGCATGCAGACATGCTCACAGCAACAAAGCTAACACTGATTTTTAGCATGTCTGATATTAACTGTGCTCACCATTGTTAATGCAAGATTTCAGCTTTCAAATATTTGCTTACTTACACTAATAAGTGTACAAATTAATGTCGAGGCTAATTTTTGAGAATTTTGCTCATTTTTTATGTCATGATTCACGGAAAAGGTGGCATTGACGTCTCTACTGAATGACAACCCATGTGACAGTTGTTAAGACATTTCACTAAAAGTCCTAAATGTTAACATCATGGTGGTGCTATAGGAAAAGTCAGCGGATCATCAAAGTCATTAAGATTCATCATCTGGAAAACAAGAATGTCTTTACAGAAATTTATGCCAACCCATCCTCTAGTTTGTGAGATATTTCAGTGTACACTAAATGGGTAGGCTGACAGACGTAACACAGGCTAAACAAAAAGTATCTACTTTGCTGTCTTTTCATGTTTCCTTTCTGTCTGAGTTGTTAGCAGTTCCAGCAAACAGACATTCCCCCTTCAGGCATCTCAAGCGGTTTCATTTAAATTACTGTTCCGGGCAAAGAGGTAAGGTTATTCAAATTCACAACAAAGGTAAAAACAAAAGAAAAGTTTTAAAAAAACACGACTCTATATAACTGAACTTTGCTTTTTATTCTCTCTTTATCCCTTTCATGTCACAATCACTTAGATTATCCTGTGACCCTTAACAGCAGGCCTGGCCCAGAGATGTAGAAAACAATGAACTGAACAACTGAACTGAATACAACTTATGTAAAGAGAATCTGCAGAGATTTTACACATCAAGGTCTGTTTACAATTATTGTGTAGTTTTACTGCAAAAATCTGGGTTGTGAATTAAAAAGAAAGCTTCATTAGCCTGTTCTCTTTCCTGCCTGAGGCCAGAGGCTCAAGGCAATATCAGCCCTGGCTGGCATAACACAGCAACTGAACTGTCAATGGCTGAGATGAACTGTGGGTAATGTAGGCACCAGGTTATCAGCTTAGATAAATTTAGCCGGTAATAATTGATGTTGAATGCAGAATTTTTTACTGTAAAATCTGAATGTAACAGGGTACTTTTAAACTGCTGAAAGGATCTTAGTACTCCCACCACCATTTATCATCACAGTGTTTTTTAATCAAACCCCTCCGACACTGCGACCCTCTGGATAAAACTCCCAAGCCGACCTCATGGAATTCCAGTTTCCCTGCTGAGGCCGGACACATGTTTTCTCGGGGCTGTTGTGTCGAGGTACGTCGCGTGGGAAACCCTTACATTCCACACACACTTGTTGACCTCCCTGAACTCTCACTGCGCTGATTCCTGGGTGTTGCCTTGGCCATGAGGAAAGGAAGTCCGCAGGGAGGAATATATGTAGGGAGAACCTCTCGCTGAGTAAATATAAAACTGATGACACATTTGTGTGGGAGTTATCTGTTTCCATTGATTTATTACCAGCCAACACTGCTTGAGTACTTTCATACTAAAGGAAGTCAGGTCATTCTGGATCATTACTGGCATTTATATGGAGCATGATGCAGAGTATTTTTGATTTCTTTCACACCTCGTGGCCTTTGCTTGCACATTAATCACATTGATGCTGAGTGCTGCATGTCAGAAGCCATTTGAATCCCACTGAAAGTCTCCATATAACACCAAGTATAAACAAAAGCAAGCACCCACAATGAGAAAATAAAGCAATAACAGCTGCTCCCACACTGACAGAAACATGACTCTTATCAAAGCGTCAATACTCTGTGTTTGAAAACATGTAATTCTGTTGTGAGTCACGGATGTAAACTTCTCTGTGTGGCCCTCTTCGCTTGTGATCATAAGCTTGTTCAAACAGCAAAAATGAATTTATGACGAGCGGCAGAATCTGAACTGATGGCAAACCCTGTGTCATCTCTATAGTTTGAATGAGTGGTAATAAAGAGTAACTTTATGCAGTTTTTGTCACTTTATTCAACTTTGGAGATGGAGGACATGAGGCTTACCTCCCAAGCAAATCACAAGTCATAGGTTCAATTTTATTCCCTGAACTAAGCCAGGGTACATGTCACATATTAAAGAGGTACGTAGAAATTTAGTCTTGTACCTCTATAAAGTTGGAGGATTTTCAAGCGAGAGATTAAAAAAGAAAAGGTCAAACTTCACACAGGAGAGGCCACTTATACTGACTTTTAGTCCCTAGTGTGGGTCAAGCTCCAACAATTCAACACATTTTTTAATATGTTTTAGGTTTAATTACATTGAATGTGAGGCATTCATGTCTGCTTGGCTTTTTATGGAAATTTCGTGGGAGGTGGAGTTGCCCTTTAAAAATACAGGTAACTGATGGAAGTTCCCTTATAAATTCTCATTGCATCTGTTAAACCCTTGACAGCTTTGGAAGAGAGGTGATGCAAAAAGACAAACTAAACTTTATGTAAAAGAGCTTATAATAAAAGTCTCTGGAACTTCCCATAGACTTAGGTCCCATATTAAAATAGCATTACATCCGTAGTTTGTATCTCATTACAATAGGAGACTTTTATTTATTCTGCATCCAAAAACCTCATCATTAAATTTTATCAGAGTTGTCCCCTGACTTGGACTTGAGTCAGGCTCAAGTCACAAGTTGGATGACTTTAACTCGACAAAATTAAAAAATACTAAATAATGGACTTGAATACTAATGACTCCTGACTTCACTTGGACCTGAACCTTCTGATTTTTACAAATAATAGATGTCTTCCCACAAGTTTACATGTTAAAAATCATGTTATTTAAAAAATTTGTCATGAATAAATTAATTTCCTGGATCAACTAACGTTAACACTGTTCATTCCCAGCATTTCCTCAGATCCACTCAAACTGAATCCAACAACATCCATCTGGGCTGCAGAAGAACTAATGTTACATTTTTTAAGCTTCATTTGGTTATTATTATCATTTCTTTTTTAAAAAAAACCTCAGAGGTCAACAAAAATTAATTGCATAACACAAAACTTGTTGGTAGAAAATTACAGATGGAGATGCAACGACTTCCAACTGTGTTTGACATTTAAAGTTACACAAAAAACAGTTTGTAGATGCTTCTTTTAAAAAAATGCTGTTACTTTCATCGACTTGTTTAGGACTTAAAGGATCTGACACTTGTTAGTCATGACTTGGAAATTGACTTGGGCTCTTAAGTGCAGGGACTTGACACTTACTTGTGATTTTCAAAACAATGGCTTGGTCACATCTCTGCTGTTCATTTAAGTAAAAGCGAAGTTTAAACATCAGGGTCCATGCATTTTATAGTTCATTGTGAATCTAAACTACTTTAAACTTGTTTAATTGTTATTTATTCAATGTATTTACAGCAGTATTGAATACTGAAAAAATACAGTCAGTAGGGCCATAAAATGTTCCTCTCTGGACACCGTAAACAAGCCAGATTTGTTTTTCTCAGTGCAAAGTGAATTAATTCTATTCAATACAGTAACAATAGGAGAAGACATTTCCCCGTGAACACAGCAACTGTATGTTAATTTGTGGCAGTGCCCAGATGGGAGCAGGTAGCCTAATAAATCTGAACTGAAAGCACTCCCTAGAGTGATAATGCAATTACCACTGACATGTCCTTAATTTCAAACTAAAGAGAGATGATTTTCTGTGCTGACCTTTACTCACAAAAGCGATTTTTTCAGGCAAAGCTCTCAACATGAATGTCCACTATGAGCAAACATTTAGAGAGTTACTGACGTTATCCAGGTGTCTCCTCCCCATGTTGTCTCTTGTTTGAACTTATTTAAGAGCTTGTGTCCATTTTAACTCTTTTCTTTTTTTAAAGAGGCTTAATCTTCAGAGTATTTCCATGACAGGAGCAGTTTAACTCTTTTTTTCTTAGCCTCTAAGGCGTGTGCCAGATGCCCTCTTTTCTTCGAAGGGGCCCTCATATTCAAATCACAGCAGCTGGGAAGTACTTTGGTAAGAGGCAAAGCAGTGGGCAGAAACCGGGGGAGTTTTTAAAGATGTAATAGGGGTGGGGGTGTGCATTTGTTTGGCCGGTGTATAATCTGGCACACGTCTATAACAGAGAAACCCTGAGGCTCTCAGTCTTTGATCCACATAAGCAGTGTGGGCCTGAAAGCTGGGGGTTTGCCTGCTTTTTCAGTCCTTTTGCTCTGGCTGTGAAGGCAGCGCAGGGAGATGAGAGAGAGAGAGAGAGAGAGAGAGAGAGAGAGAGGCTCTCTGGGTAAGCGGGGGTGGCATGGTGCTGGAGGAGACAGCAGGTTGTCTGCCCACAGGCAGTGATGCTGCAGTGGGGGCCGGCGAAGGGGAGCACACATGTCACTCTGTGAGGCTGACATTATTTTCTTTGTTAGTCTCCATGTGGATAATGGATTCAGCCCGTATTCACTGCCAAGATGTGATTTTATACAGTATGCTCCCACATATGCTGACCCTGGCATTTCAAATTGGCTGCACCGGGAATTTTGTTTTATTAGAGTCAGATGGACGATACAATACTGACCTAATACAAATTGGGCTGCAGAGAGCATTTTTACCTTTATCAGACTGCTGACAACAGAGAGTGACGGGACCAAAGGTGAAAGAGGTCACATAGTATGAAACTTAGACCACCGATAAGGCAGGAGACCATCATCACTGTAGTTTTATGAGTCTACTTTATCAGACTGTGATTATGGGAACATTAATTTTAAATACATGTGGCCAAAAGTAAGTGGACACCCTTCCCCACATGCCTTCAAGCACTTTCAGTCTGGGGTTCTTGGTCATGATTAAACCTGGACTCCTTGGTTTCAATTCAGGGGATTTTTCATGCAACACAATTCAATAATAATTAGGACAACAGTGTGCTTGAAAAATTTGTGGCAACAATATTATGTCAACACAACAATGCCCTCACGTACAAAGCTTGGTCCATACAGAAATGTTGAATGCAAGAATATTCCTGCAGCCACGTTCCAAAATCTTGTGTCATAGCATCATATTAAAGGCCGGGTTTTTTTTAAAAAATTAGATGTTCAAGGATCTTAGGTGAAATGTTTAGGTACTGAGTACTTTTAGTCATGCAGCATACAATCTGCATGCAGTCAGCGTAGGCTACTTAGGGTGAAACTTGGCTAAAAAAGTCTTACTAATCCACACACAATTTATGCTACTGACTGAGAATTAGAAGAGAAAAGTTTGGTTTCTTTTAAATAAAAATATTATAATGCTCTCACAGGATTGTAAAGCAAACTGTGTTCTTGCAGCAAGCTGGAAATTCCACCGGGAGCAAAAGTACAACTGTCCCTTTCTTGAGCACAGTCTGTCAGGAAGCCGCTTTGTCGTTACTCATGGATCTGCGTTGCTGCAGGCTCTAATGCTGACTGAGACTGTCCCCAGAGGGTCAGGAGACGGGACGCAGGGAACGCTACAACTGAACGCACTTGTCACTGTGGATTGTCCTCATAAAGATGGCTCAGGGTACCAAAAGGAAAGGAGAAAACCCAGATTGAACTCAATGTGAAGTTTGTAGGTTTTGAGCTCTTATTAAGAGCATTTGCTATGAAAAATCAAACGACTAAAATAAGGGATACATTAAACATTTTTTGGCATCTAATATAATGAAATTTAAATGTAAGAGAGATCAAATTTCTCATTCGTTGTCATAAATTGCACCTTGAGTTGAAACTGGATAGGCCTGGTTTAATATTATCTTTACCCCTGTGCCGGCATTTGTCATGTGATATGAGACTGTTTCCAGCTAGCTGCTGATGACACATCTGGACTGAATCAAAGGGTCATTTCACACAAATTTTGAAAAGAAAACATACTTTTTCACTTACTTTCACTGATTTTGAGGCATGAAGTGTTGCAGTTTTGAGATTTTTGTTTTGCCAGGTCCCCTGATGTGCAGACACCAGCAGTGTCCTTGAGCAGCTGGAGTTATATTTCATTCAGGGGCCAAAGCTGGACACAAGCACTGGAAAATATCAAGGATCATAGATATTTATTGCATTAGAGTGGGCTGTTTAAAGCCATTTTCAGGCCAAGCAGCAATACTGTAAGTCATTCTGTACTGAAGTGGATTTTATGGAGGAGAGAAAAAACAGTGTGTGGGGGTGTAATGTAGTGCAGTCCCACATCCATCATCTGTCTGTCCATTATCCTGCCTTCAACATTCTGACCTAAACAAGGCCCAGGTGGTGGTGTGTACTCAGGGAAAAGACAAAGGGAGACTTGCAAGGCTTTCATTGTTGTCTTAACAGAAGTGGGGCAAGATCAGCACCATGTGGTGGAACAGAGAATGACAGCAGTTTTTTTTCCCTGGAAGTGTGACGGGTTAAGCATATTAATGAAAATATCTTGTCTTTAAGTAATTTTTACACTTTTGTTATGTTTTCTGGGTAAAGCACTAAGCAGAAGCATAAAACAGCACACAGTTTACTTACAGTAATATTAGGGTGAGTTCCAGTTTAATAAAAATTCTGTTTTGTTAACAAAAGAAGTCTCACACTGTCAACAAAGTGTTTTGTCCTGAATGATGGAAAAAACACAATCCATGAACGAGGCGAGTGTGCAGCTGTAATCCTTAATAAGCACAAACAGCACAAACATAAATCTATTGCTTAGTTTGTCAATGAATGGTCTCAAAAGATATTGAAAATGTGGGAAAACAGCAGCCTAATCAATATTTTTTGATTGATTGGGTCAAACCAGCTTTGTCTTTATAATAAGGGTTATTTGCAAACAAAAGTAAAGAAAGAAAATGATGAAACTATCTTTGACAGAACAGACAGGAAGAGAAAAGAAGATGAGGAAAAGGTCCTGAAGGCAGGATTACTGAATATAATTCTAAGATCTGAGGGAGAAGGCTGTGTAAAGAAACCGGATATGTAAACCAGATTCAAATAATGGTCAAAGCAGCAGTGCATCATCTTGAGATGATGGGCTTGATATTGGAGGATTTACAGATACTCTCAGACAAACAAGTGTCACAATGTGTGAGTTGATACTTGGGAGTTGATACTTGGGAATCGTGGCTGACAGATTTTGTTAATGATTTTGGTTTATTTTGTTTCTCATTGATGTTTTTGGGTACGATTTTGATTATGTGTGAATATGTGGAAAATTGAGTGAGATAGGAAGATGGGGGAGAAGGGGGCAGTTTCACTTTTCTAGACAAGGTACTCCCTGTAAAGTACTGGGTAGAGAAAATAAGCAGGAGTATGTGATGGTGGTGGAAGTGTGTGTTTAAATGAAAGAACTGGTGGTTTTGGCTCTTCGAAGTATATTTTTCAAAAATTATAAATGTGATGAGATGGCTTGAAGGGATGGACTTGGGAGCTGATACTGCACCCTTAAAATATATATACAGTATACATAGCTTTAATTAGATAAGACTGTAGTCTATGAATCAGCATCAAAAACTGTGTTTAAAGGGTTAGATGTGATCCAGACCCAGACTCTTAGATTCTGTACAGCAGGAGTAAGAACCCCACCTGTGGGTGTCCTGTAACAAAAAGCACAATTACAGCCATATTCAACTATTTAATGAATCTGAAAGGTGGTGGAGACAAATACTCACCCAAAATGTGCTACAGGCCTGCTGGGATATGGAAAAAAAACCAACTAAAGTTTAAGTGACTGAATTGAGGGATCTAATAATAGATTTAGAATAATAAACTTCACATTGCATAAAGGTCCACTGTTAAGCATTCAGGGTGATGCATTTGCAGAATATGGCAGAAAGGAAGTATTAAAAAATCATTAGTATGTTTTTGTTAGTGTATAATCACCTTGAAATAAAAATCATTGTGTTCTCATAACCTTAGAAGGAGCTTTTTATATCCACAGAGGGAGCAGGTCCTCTCACACAGAGTTTGCCACGTTGCTCTGCCATGTTTCTACAGTAGCCCAAAATGGGCAAAACAAACAATGGCTATACAAAGAGGAGAGTGATGGGAGGGATATTCAGTCAGGTGCAATTTGCCCTTCACCAGTAAATGCCACCAAATCCTGCACACTGGACCTTTAAGTGGAAACATTCACACGTCATTTTGATGGCTTTAGAATGAGCAGAAAAAACAAAACAAGTCCTTATCTGTTGTGACTCATTCTCTGATCTGTGCAGACATCATCAGGTACTTGCCATGATGACTCCAATAAAATGGTAGTACATTCATGAGAAACACAAACAAGGCACTAGGGTCACATTCGTTTGGGCTCCTGCTCATACGGGCATCCCAGGTAATCATTAGAGAGAGTACACAAACAAACCAAACAAGCTGTAGAAAAAAGAAAACACGTACACTGATGCTTTAACTTTCGAAATCTGGGGCAAAGGACAACAGTGAGTGACAAGAGCTTAGGGATCAAGAGGAAAGATACTGTACAATATGTGCTCAAAAGTCACAGAATATATCAAAAGACTCAGATTACTCAGATCCATTACTGAAGTAACAGTTAATAGTTATAATTAATAATTAAATATTATTTTATACCTGAATCTAAAAGGCTACTAGGAACTATATATGTGAAATACATGTAGCATAGTAAAAATCAGATGAACAATACTTAACTGAAGTAAAAATGGACAGGTAAAAAGTAATAGAAAATGGAAATACTCAAGTTAAGTGAAATATTTCAGACTTGGCGGCCTGTTGAAGTATGTGCTACAGTGAGTGTGCTTTAATCAACAACTCTGTAAGTGTTAACTATCTCCAGTAGATGGTAGTAATGCAACACTAAGAATTTCGTTACTGCTAAAACCTAAAGAAGAAGAAGAAGAACTCATCCATTCTGATATTGTTAGATAGTTTTGTTTAAACGCTGCAAAATGGACCGGCTGGCATCTTTTGGCAGTAAGTGTTGATGGTATACAGTAAAATGACACTCTCCAAGCTTTACAATTAACACCAAGATCTCAATTTATTGCTAGTTAGCCACATCAGCTCCAATCCAGCTGCATCAGTTTGCTAACATTAACATATAAGCTAGCTATGTTTACATTTGTACTTACGCGTGAGCTTTTGAAAATACGTTGCTGTTTAAAAATGCCTGTCGTGTGGTTTCTTATTACATAAAGTTCAGACACTAACTGCTATAAACCAGAGGTAGTGAGCTAAACCAGACGTCATTTATAGCCTCAGTAGCAACGTTAGCATATATAGCATTGAGGCTATCGTACATGCGGTGATTTGTTTACTATTTGCGGGGTTTAACTTTGTTAGTTTGATAGATCAGTGTACCATGGCTTATTCGGTATCATACCGAATTGGCTATCTGGGTTTATCTAATTTGATCATTCGTCCTATAAGTCATTTTTTAAATGAATATTAATCATGAGTTTGTCCATTTTAGATGACCCTTTTGATAAACCACCATGCAGAGGTTGCTCATCTTACCTTACTGAGCCATACATCAAGTGTGCGGAATGTGGACCCTCACCTTTTTTACTCTGCCTACAGGTGAGTGCGTGACGAATATACACAAATGTAAGTAGGGTTCGAGTTTATTCCCAGATCAATCTATTTGACTGAGATAATGCTTTATTTCAGTGTTTTACCAGGGGATTTGAATACAAGAAGCATGAGAGTGATCACAAATATGAAATCATGGTAAGTAAAACAAAGAGTGACTGCCTGTAGTGTTGTAGTCTCATACACACAGACAACCAACATCACACTCACCATTTATCCTCACTCCTCTCAACTTTTAATACAGACATCAGACTTTCCCATTCTGGAGCCTGGATGGACAGCACAGGAGGAGATGGCCCTCTTGGAGGCAGTTATGGACTGTGGTTTTGGAAACTGGTGATTGTGTTTTCAGTTTATTTAAATTTATTCGGTCTGCCTTGTATTTTTTGGTCAGCTGGTGTAAAAATACAACAAACTTTATGTCATGCAAGTGTTGATGCCCTGATGAAGGCATGTCAAAGCTATAAATAATTTAAAAAAATGGTGCCAGACTTTTTTTTTGTATTTATAATAAAATAAGTGCTACTGAACTATTTCATCATATTGTATATCACCACAGGAACTTGGAATACATCAAGTGACCTAATGATCTAACTTAATCATTACTTTATCATTACTTCATGATAAATTCTGTTTTCTGTTTATCAGAAAAAAATGAGCATTTATCTAAATCTGTAGGTATTATACACCACCAGTCAAAAGTTTGGACACACCTTCTCATTCAATGTTTTTTCTTTATTTTCATGACTATTTACATTGTAGATTCTCACTGAAGGCATCAAAACTATGAATGAACACATATAACTCAAAACATATTTTAGATTTTTCAAAATAGCCAACCTTTGCTTTGATTACTGCTTTGCATACTCTTGGCATTCTCTCGATGAGCTTCGTGAGGTAGTCACATGAAATGGTTTTCTAACAGTCTTGAAGGAGTTCCCAGAGATGCTGAGCACTTGTTGGCCCTTTTGCCTTCATTCTGCGGTCAATCTCACCCCAAACCATCCTGTTTGGGTTAAGAGTTAGGTGACTGTGAAGGCCAGGTCATCTGGTGCAGCACTCCATCACTCTCCTTCTTGGTCAAATAGCCCTTACACAGCCTGGAGGTGTGTTTGGGGTCATTGTCCTGTTGAAAAATAAATGATGGTCCAACTAAACACAAACCGGATGGGATGGAATGTCACTGCAGGATGCTGTGGTAGCCATGCTGGTCCAGTGTGCCTTCAATTTTGAATAAATCCCTAACAGTGTCACCAGCAAAGCACCCCTACACCATCACACCTCCTCCTCCATGCTTCACAGTGGGAACCAGGGCCGGCTCTTCCAATAGGCAGTATAGGCAAATTCTAAGGGCGCCGCGGCTTCCAGGGGGCGCCAAAAAATTGGGAAAAACAAAATTAAAACTAGTTATTACTATTAACTCTTAAGTTAAAATGGAAAAGATCACATTGATTCTTTGGTGAAAACCTTATATCTGAACAAAGAACTTAAAACTCCTACATTAGAAAGAAGACATGACAAACGTTTTTGAGCCACCGCTTGCTACATGCGTGCCCCACCCCGTCGGCCGCGGGGGGGGGGCAAATAAAATCTCGCCTAGATAGAGCGTCACCTTGGGTAGGGCCGGCTCTGGTGGGAACCATTCATGTGGAAACCATCCGTTCACCTTTTCTGCATCGCACAAAAAAACAGCGGGTCGAACCAAAGATCTCAGATTTGGACTCATCAGAACAAAGCACAGATTTCCACTGGTCTAATGTCCATTCCTTTTGTTTCTTGTCCCAAACAAATCTGTTCTGCTTGTTGCTTTTCCTTTGTAGTGGTTTCCTAGCAGCTATTTGACCATAAAGGCCTGATTCGCACAGTCTCCTCTGAACAGTTGATGAGATGTGTCTGCTACAAGAACTCTGTGTGGCATTTATCTGGGCTCTAATCTGAGGTGCTGTTAACTTGTGATTTCT